>JAVXUO010002683.1:0-52511 GCA_033065855.1 Escallonia rubra
ACTTGCATTCAGTATCGGTATACACACCAGCAAAGATGTACATAGATATAGCAATAGACGTAAAAACCGAAATAAATGCTTTTTTAATCTAAATGTGGAAACTAGGGTATCCTGTGAATCAAATAATTACACAACATTGGAAGCTTAATATATGTATTCTTTGTACATGCTTTCATGTGTGTGCTTGTGCCTGGAGACCTTAATTGTCATCAGGAACCATCGCAAATCATAAAACCAAGCCAGCCCTACCATTACAAAGGCGATCACTAGTTCAACATTTTGGCTTAACAAGTTATGTGCTACAATACTTCCTGGTCAGAAATTATTTCATCAAACTCCGAAAATGGTCATCCACCTCTTTTGCTCCCAAAGGATCTTCTTGTTGAATTTGTTTGTAATTCTGTATATACATGTCTGTAAACTAATTTTTTTAATGTGACTGATTATGAATCAACAGGAAATAATTTTGTGGTGTACATCTATAAATCAAATGATCATTTCAGTAGGTCTGTACACATTCCTTGGGAGTTTGCCCAATTGACACCAGTCAGTCCTATTTTAAGGGTTAGTTACAATGTTGCTTGGTTTCACTAGTAACTAATAGAATTTGGAAATAAACTTGACGCATATCAAAGTTAGGAATTTTAGTTGAATTATCTACATTTAGCAAAGTTATATATTCCTTGGTACTACACCTAAAAAGGAGGTTGAATCTAAAAGGCATGCATGTAATTTGCAGGGAGGCAGTGAAGGTGGCTACCGTGAATTTTGCAGGAACTCGTGCACTTCTACCAAGAAGGGCAAATGATCACAATGCATATACAGCAAAAGTCTAAGGGAGAGCAAGTAGCAAGTCTAGTTCCAATTCAAATGAGAGTATTAGATATTGGGAACTGAAGCACCAGATGGACATCTAACCAGAACCAAATGCCAAAAGCCCCCCGTCTCCCCGTGACTGATATATAATAACATCTCCAGGTATCACCGCGTAGTTGCATAGGGATAGCAGCATGAAGGTGAAGAGCAGTGGTGAGTAGTAGCAGATCTGACCGCGTTGGGGGTTTAGCGAGTGGTGAGGGCGCAGATCTGACCGCGGTGGGGTTTAGCAAGTGGTGACGGCTGAGGCGCTGGGAGGTGGTGACGGCAGGGTCGGGGAGGTTCTGGTGGCAAGGGTCTGGTGATATTGTTAGCGGTGTTCATGCTGGTGTTTGTGGAGCTGGTGAGAGGATGAAGAGAGTGAAGAAAGTCAGTGGCAGTGCCCACCCTCCATACCATCAACCACCGCCACCACCACTCCAGATCCACCACCGAGCCCACCACTCCCACATACTACCTTCTATCTTCCTCCGAGTAACTCCTACCATCAAATCCCATTTCTCTCAACTCATACAGATCTTTAAATATACACAAGTATGGGCATACTGAATCTGGGCAAAGTAGATGCATTACAATGAATCTCCGCCACCGTTAATGTCTCTTATACTTCCTGAAATCCTCCCTAGTCTCTCCGTCAACCATAAATCAAAACTCAAATATATGAAGCTGACTAATTCAAATCCATTTTCGATGACATGCCCTTAATTGTTAATGGAAAAAAACCCGCTAATTTGGCCATGTTGTATTATGAAGTTGACGGGGTCGAAGGCCTTAGCTCTGGGTGAGATGGGTGCAGATATGTACAGCAAAAGAATAGAAAGTAATTGAAGAAGAATGAAGGGGGGGAAAGAAGACGTTTTCCATGGCGATCTCCCAATTTTGCCCCTCTGAGATTCACGGCATCGAACAATTTGGAGACCTAGGGACCATATAGGACACGAAAACATAAATAAAGGACCAAAACGAAACATGTCAAACTTTAAGGCCCTTCTAAAAGTAGGCCCAGAAACAAGGGACCATTATTTAATTTCCCAATCATTTTAAGCCATTTTAAACACGCCGAAAGGTGGAGACCCTTCAAGACGCTTCAAGTACTGATAAGGTAATTAGATATTCAAGCAACACTTTATAATGGGTGGTACTAGCAAAATTATCCCACAAAGTTTCTAACACACTCTTGATATGTCAAATAGTGAAATTATTGCTCGTCAACCGTGAAGTCTGCATTTTGCATGATCTGCGCCACAAAAAAACAATTTTACCAATGAAAGATAAGGGTGAAAAAAATATATATATTTTCACTAACGCTCCATGCCCATGGTACTCTCATACTCGACGCATACTATAATTGGAACTCCAACCCAAGTCCATGATATATAACACAGGTTAGTAATAATGATAACTTTTTGCGCAAGGCATGTCTAAGATTCCACATACCGACACACTCGGTATTGAGCCAGGCTTCGGTTGGCAATGGGGAAGGCCTGTCTCCAAGCTAACCCACCACATCATAGTATAACCTCGATAAGCCAAACTATTTTCCTCCAACAACTTAGGTCAGCTAAGCTCGAAATACTTTGGCTGTAGCCTCGCTGAGACTTCTTCTGGATAGACGGTGATAATGGTCATTGTGGTGTGCTGATTGTGGTAATGACTTAGGTCTAACTTCTACGATAAAAAGCATTAGTCTTTAATATTTTTCAGCAACCACATAAAACACCTTTTCTTTACTGGTTCTGGTCTTTTATATGAGAAAGAGCTTCTAAAGTCTATTGCTGTATCAGATGCTCTTTTGAATCCAAGAAGGTATCCTAGGAACTATCTATCTAGAGCTTAGTTGCAGGAAACTCCTAATAAGGTGACGTTTCTCTCTCAAAAACTCACTTTTGCGATCCCAAGTTAGGAGCTCCATGGGATCTCGTCCCAAGCTAATATGGGAACTCGATCCCGTTCGTTGGATAGAGATGCATGGAACAAGCGAGAGAATACCTGAAAATCAAGCCCTTTTCCACTCAATTCCTTGTTTCTCTCCTCCTTCAAGTCCTTAAAGCCTCCTTGTCTGTTGTTGCTGGCTATGTAAACTATACTAAACAAATGATAATACTCTTTACGCATTTAGTTATTCAAGCCGCTCCCAACCTCAGATTCTTCTTGGTGCTTACGCTCCCCCGCCCCCGTTCCCTCTCCCACCCCCGCCCCCGCTTTGTGCAACAAAGATCTAGAGTGTGTTCTTGTATATGTTATCATCATATAAACTGAAATCTGAAGATTGCTAATTTTGATACAAGTAACATTGATCCATGGTATCCAGCGAAAAGAATTTACCACCTGCCAAAAAAAAAAAAGGACTCGGGACATAGAAAATATAAATGAATATCTGCAAACTTTAGGTTGCACTGGAAAAGAGGAGATGAAAATCGATAAAAGTTCACAATGTAAGTACCTTTAGGGTTTTCTACTTCTCAGTTCTCTCTTAAGGGAAGAGATGCCAGTGATTGTTTCATCCATTTCTGTTAATCAAGAAACACAGTAGAAATTACACAAGTTTAAGGAATCAAACTAAGGACATAACACACAGCTCAAAAGTCAAAATCCATCTTGAGGTAAGTGTGGTAGGTGCCGAGCCTTAATCCATCATGGATCAAACCCATAACCGACGTATTTTTCCACAATTATTAGGTCAAACCCTCTCAATAAGGGGGTGGAGAGGATCCTAGGCTGTACAACATATCTGGTATAACAGCTTTTGTGACAAAAGATTGCCACAGTGATTTTTCACTTTTGCTCAAATATATAGTGACAATTTTTTGCCGCCAAAATGCTTTTAGCGACATTTTTCTATTAGGGAAAAGGTGTTGTACAAGTTATAGTCCTAAGGGGCTTGGATATACTAGTTTGCTAATAAATTTAAAGTCGAACTCATAATAATTTTGCAACACTACCGACCTAAGCTTACCATATAGGATCAAACTGATGTCCCACTCCGGCAACGCAAAACCACTACACCCCTCTCCCCCCGCCGCGGCTTTAATACCAAGTTGAATTTTAGGGTTATTAAAATTTTGAAAACTAGAGAAGAAAACATATAGATACCAAAAACAGCTGGATTGCTTATTAAGATCTTGTACACAACCAAAAAACTATTATCTATAAGCCCTTAAAGCAATAGCAACACAAAAATATCCACAAGGTAAAGTGACTTAATAGTAATTCAAACAACCAGGCTAGAAACAAGGACTGTCAATGACAACAGGACCGCTGCAACAAGAGGTGACCTATGCCAGCTGCACAAGCAAGACACATCTCAACCCACCACCAATTTCTCTGTTTTAGGCCATTAGTGCAGGGAAGGCAACCCAAGAAACGTAGTTGGATCAGCTAGCCATCCACCTCGCAGTAAAAAAGAGACCAAAGCGCAAGGAATACTCAATGACAAAGCGGTACACAACATGCACTGGCAATCCCCAGATCCACCAAGCCACCAACTCTGACAAGACCATGCTCAAAGTCCCAACCAAAGCACAACTGAGCCTCCACGTCCACCAAGTTCAAGCGACCTCCCACCGCTGTAGTCATGGAACCCTCGATTCTAGTCATGGAAGGCACAACCCCTCGTCAAGGCATTAAGATACCACTGCCCAACTACACTATATTTGGAGTGTTACAATGCCTGTAGTGTCTTAAAAGTTCTTGCTTTAACTATTTTATAAGCTGCTCAACCTTTCTATTATTTACTAGAAAAGTAGCATATTCTTTTCTGAAAGGCAATCAGTGTGCTCGGCTGCATGGGTTCACGCCATTGGCCCTTTTTATGTAATGCACATCTTTCACCTACAAATAGAAAAAAGATGAACCCGTTGGCCCTTTTGTTAATATTACACATCTTTCACCTATGGATAGCAAAGCAAGAAACCAATTGCTAGTGTTGTAGATGAATAGCTATATAGTACTCCATCCGTCCCAAAATAAGTGCTACATTTGACTTTGCACACATTCAGATTTTGGTCAAACTTTTAATTGTTCCCATCTTACCTCTTTCTAACACTATTTTTGTTACTTCGAAAACAACAAAGTCATGGTCATGGCTCTACCACTGTCCCCCACCTCGTCTATCCCGTGCTACTCCTCTCTCCCTCTTCTCCATCAAAATGAATACATGTGTGCATACAAGTCCAGGTTCTTCCTATCAGATAAGTAGATATAAATCTCTCTTGAACATCTTGAAAAAGAACGAAAATTTTCAATAACCAAATAGAAAGAAGAAAAAGAAAAGAATAAGAAAGTGAAATGAGCATGATGATGCTTTGCAACAACAAGGTATCAAGCTTTAATTTTTCCATCAATGAAGATGTAGTCATGTAGCTGAGTTGACGAGTGGACTAAAACTTTATCCTCTTATATTTTGTGATGGATACTGCTGCACATGTGGTAGCTGCTATGCACACCTGTTAAACCTTCAAAGTGATATCCTTTTAATCAGTACTCTGTCCATTTTAATAATAATAATAGTATTAATCAAGAAAACTACAAGTATTACTACTTTATAAATACATGATATACTAGTTTAGATCCCGCGCATTACACACTCTAGTCCTACATAATAACTACAAACTATTACCAAAAGTCATATTTATAAGATGGTGACTATGATGTTTTACAATAATATAAAAAAAGCATTAGTACAAATTAGATCTTCGCCAACTGAGCAACAATACTGCATAATAAGAGCTGTCATATTTGTGCTTGAACAACTTTAGATGAAAATAATTAAAATGCATGATTGTCCATTTAGACGCCAGAGAAATATATAAATTTTAGATTAAATATGAAAATTCGGAAAAGTAAACTAATAAATGAAAACAAAATGGTTTAAAAAGATAATTATGTACATTGAACTTATTTTCTGATTATAAGACTAGTAAAAGTTAAGCATGTGACGTTACTTTCCTAGAAATCAGGAGAGAATAATTAGAGCAAGAGATTTTAGGAATTCAAAGTTTCAAAACCATAGAAGGAAAATGAAAAAAAAAATATCAATAGAAATTACTTTAAATGCACATAGCGAGAGAAGAGAATGTCCAAGTAAGGGATGACTTGACAACCTTCTCTCAGTTTCAACTTTACTGTATATATAATAACTTTGAATCAAAAAAAATTGTTTGCTTATTTATGAAAGGACTAAATACAATAATATTCGACATATCCTAGCCGCGCCTCATCCCATAATTTTCACAAAAATGTGGTATCCGCACCAGTGTCGTATCCGCACCAGCACCTCAGTCCGTGCTTCTTAGCTTTTCAGATTTAATCGAAATTGGCCTAGGATTGTTGAAGGTGGTGTCATTTAGGTGGAATTAAATGGGTTGGCAAGTGCAGAGGGATGATGTTACTGGGGAAGATAGGGAAGGAAGAGAAAAAAAATGGAAGACTATACTAAGAGGAGAGGAGAGGAGAGAGAAAGGGGCAGGGGTAAGGAGGATGAAAGTGAGGAGAGATGAGAAAGCAGCAGAGGAGAATAAGTGAGGAGAGAGAGAGAATAGAGAGCATGAGAGAAAGTATTGCTGAATTTAGAAAGGTAGCACTTAATTTGGGATATCCCAAAAAGGATATACTTGCACTTAATTTGGACTGAGGGAGAATATTTTTTTTTATGAGTAGCAAAGCTATGCTAAATGAACAGTCTTAAAGTTTTATTCTCTCTGGACATATATGGGTTTGCAGAGAGTACGTTAATGCTTTCTTTTGTTGTCAGACAAAAGGCATATCCTTTGTGATGGCAACGTGCATGCTCTCGACTACATCAGTTCACCCTGTTGGGCTTTATTTATATTATACTATTTGACCAATCCAAAAATAATGAAGTAACTTGTTGTTAGTGTCCTACACTAGCATCTAGTAAAAGAAATGCAAAGCTATTCTAGATACAGATACCAATAAATTCCATTTTTCTTCACAATTGATAAATGCATTGACCTAATTACAGATTACGCCACAGTTACAGTTGCAAAATCATCCAAAAATTACCAATCTAAAGAGTTAAAAGCCGTGATGCATAGCATCCCTTGAATCCAAGGTTCTCTAATAAGAAAAATTGTGATTTAGACACTTAATTGTGTCCATCGTGATATAACGATATTGATCTGCATTCTCCAGAAAGGGCGGCGCTAGTGCTCAGGGCTCCTCTACATTATGGGGTCAAGGGAGGGTTGATTTACCCTCAATATGTTGGAGGCACTGTTTCCGTATTTCGAACCTATGACCTCCAGGTCACAATGGAGCAAATACCACGCAACAAGGCTCACAATATATCTGCACCCCCAGTTGCATTTCATTTAAACAACCATAATTCAACATAACGAATAGGTCACAGGTACACAATGTTCTTATTGGCACCCAACGTACATACTTCATTTCCTTGCAAATATGAGACGACACTGTAATTTTCACCTTTTAAGAGCAGCCAAACTGAAATTTTGAATTTGAGAAGGGGAGAGACAAAGGAACACAGGAAATGCACCAAGTGGAAGCTGATATGGACAGAATTAATGCTAAAAAGTCAGGGGGATAAAGGTGCCAGTAGATGAACTTACAAAGGCTACTCTTTTCTTGGTATCTTTGTTCGAGAAACCATGCTCCCAAATCAGCAGGAGAATGAGAGGTAGATTCCAATCAGAAAAATCCAGATATATCTGACCTCTAACAAAAAAAAAAAATTGTGTGTGTGTGTGTGTGTGTGTGTGTGTGTGTGGGTGTGGGAGGGGGGGGGGGGGGGGGGTTGGTTTATGCAAAACAGTGATAAGCCTTCAAAAGACCATGTGCGAGTCCTTTGTTCTGATAGACCAATGACACTCACAAGTGGTATGTATCTCATATTACAGTAGGACATACATTACCATGTCAACGATTATTATGCCTCTTAAAGTCACGGGGCTGATGATTATTTGCCATGACATTGTTAAATTCTCAATGATAGGTTCCTGGTTAAAAGCGTCTGTGGCATAAACTGCTCACACTTCTAGATCACAACTAATTTAAACTGCTAGGAACTGCCATAATATTGTGTTTATCAGCAATATCAATTAATGCGCATGACCTGACCTTGAACAATAGATTCAAGAAGCAAATTTCAGATTTCTTGTCCAAAAAAGAGTATCCAGCTTTCAATAAACACATCCTACAATACATACTCAATAAGCTTGTAGCTTATTCTTTCTCTCTTTCTATTTCTTGTTCCCATAGCAATTTTACATTTAAAGCTAAGATACCAGCTTTCTCTCCTCGTTTGCGTACCCCCCCACTCGCACGGTTTTTTTCCAAGCCTCACAGTGGAGAATCTGCAACATTAGCTGCTTAAACAATACATGCCAACTTCTGTCTTCTTTTCTCTTTTATCTTTGCTAAAAAAAAAAAAAAGCACCGAGAGGGGTATACACACCCAAAAAAATCAAAAAAAAAAGTCCTAGCCAGCTACCCCTATATAGGAAACCAGAGACGGCAAGATCTAGAAGGAGTGGCTAGCGAAAGAAGGCTGGAGACTAGAGGCGTCTAGGGTTTTCTAATATCTCTATTCTCTAGACATACAACACACACGCACAGAAAGAAGACTAAGCAACTCTGACATGGATAATTTTCCAAAAAACATATATATCCATGAAAACATGAGATATATGAGACAACTTGAGAGGATACATCTAGTATTCAAAAAGAAGAATCAATAAATGGATGTCAATTTGTTATTCATCTAGGGAATCCAATCAGTTCTCGAATCTTAAAGTACATACAGAGATATTCTGCTGTTCTTGCATAACAAGACTTTTTTACCTTTCACCAGGCTACAGAAGGAGTACTGCTGCAAACTTTTCAAGATTTCCCCACTAGCTGTGAGTAGCACAGAAGGCCCAGATCTGCAGTGATGGTACAAGGACATGAATGCTAAACGTACAAAAGGGGCAACCAAACATGGGCATTCTTCTAAAAATTACCCTTTGTTGGCCACTGATAAATAACTTCTTGGTTCTCTGCAGGGACTGCAGCAGCAGAAGATAACAGACAAGCTCCAACCCACAGTTCATCTCTACAGGAAGCAGAACTTCATCTGAGTGGGTCATCTGGATCCTTGTGGCCCTTTTTGTATATCAGCCTTGCACAAACTCAATTATGCAAGCTCTTGGAACCAGAATGGATGACTTAACCGTATCTTTTGGAAAGTCCAATGTTTGCCTGTCTTACTCCTCAAATGCTTGCATACTGATCTTCTCCAGCATCAAAGGCCAGTCCTCTCCTAGTTGCTGCGGATTTAACTCCATTGCAACTTTAAAATCAAGCAAAGATATTGAAGAACAGGGTCTCTCTTCTTGCAGAACCTCTGGGTGCCTATTTTGCATGTGCAAGTGATTGCTCGGCCACATACCATTAAGAAGCTTGGTTTGAAGCTGCTGTTTGTCAGCAGGGTGCTTCTTTGGCTCATGCCCAGATCTAGCCCCAACCAATTCAATGCAAGACCGGATCAACCGCTTCACGTACACATCCAGCATAGTATTTAACGTACTAGCACATTCCATGGAAACCCCTCTAAGACCCTGGGCTGATGCGATCTGCTCCATACGTTTCTGCAGCATCACGCTATCAAGCAATCCACCACTATCAAAACTGCTAATGACGTCAGTAGTACTTGACGGTGGGAGCACTTTGCGCGCCCAACCTACACTGGCTGAGCATAAAGGTATCCCCAAAGGAGCAATAAGGGAACTTCTTGAGATATTCGAACAGTTGGCCTGCTCTACCTCTTCCCCATCATCGACAAAAACTCCCTGAATTTGTTCTTTAGTATGCAAACAATCTGTTGATTTTAGTACTCTTTCCCGTTCATTATCAGACTGCTCAGCGCGTCTTTCAGTATGTTGCACTGGCCTCTGGAAGTCGCAAGGAGTTGAATTCCCATTTTCAACGACAGCCTTCAAACCACCATCCTCTGTAGCAGTTGAGTGATGAGACACACTTTCTGTCTTCCCATTGAGCCCAAGATAACTAGGCCGATCCTTAAACTTCCTATCACGAATAGTAGACCGGCCCTTTCTCGGCGACAACGGCGGAACAACTCCATTTGACCAAACCCTTGTACTTGGGGTTTGGTTTGGAATCACTGTTTTACTTTGGCCATAGCCATCTTCTGTAGCAGGACTTTTCGCAGCAACTATAGCAGATTTTCCTGGACCCACTTGGTAAACTGGAGGCGGCGCCTTTCCACGGCAAGCATTTTTCAGAATCGAGCGTATGAACAGATTATGGAGAGGCAGATTCTCCCTCCCGAGCAACCGAAAGCAAAACCTATCAAACTCAACTTTACCCAGCTTCTGACACAACAGCCTATTCAGGTAGTAAAAATACCGCTTTGATCTCTCTGGCCCTAACTTCTTTGCTATCTGTGCCTTCAGGTCTGCCACATCTATTCGCCCCCGCGGTTGCATTTCTCAAGTAACAAACTCATGCACCATCAACAACAAAATTCTAAACCCCTCACCCAACCGAAAAAGATACACCCAATATTCCTGTTATTACCGTATCCAAATAACCCCAAACTCATCCATCCACGCACCAAACAAAACACAGTCAAATCTCCTAAGCAATTACAAAACAAAACCCTAGAATTCAACAAGGAAGACATGATATGACTTTACCATATTGAAATTCTTGGCAAAATCTCAACCCTAGCCTTGATTCAACTTCGAAGAGCAGAGACAGTGTTACACGAAATTCAACGGGTTTGCAGAGCGCAAGCTCAGATTGCAAATTGGGTCCAAGTTGTGGAGATCAATGAGGGGAAATTGAGTATGAGGTGGCTTGAATATACATAAGTAACCGTGAAGTATTCTATTGTACGGGAGTTCTGACCTTTGGGAGGGAAGGGTGGAGCTTCCGTTCGAACTTCAAGCTTGGAATCTTTGAGTTACTTGGTACCTGTCTACTTTCAAAGGATTCCTCGTAAACGAGCTTTGCTGATTTTGCGCCCTCTCTGTGTTTTAGTGCATTTTTGGTGGTTTAATTTGTTTGGGATTTTGCTTTCTAATTTTCTCGTTCTTTTCCCGTTGCTGTAATATCGCGCTCTTCTCTCTGAAACTAGTATTGCAACCCTCGATCGCAACAACGCTCTCTCCCTCCCTCTTTAAATATAAACGAGTCATCGTGACACACGCGATACGCGTAAAAAATAAAATTGATAATGTCATTTTAATTTAAAAAAATCAAAAATCATGTATAAGTGTTTACTGTCACATTCAATAATATGAATCTTAAACTTTAATAAAATAGTTAGTCATGCGTGTGACAAAATAAGTTAGCAAAATATTTTCATCTTATCAAACTTAGATTTGATTTTAACTACAGTTTTTTTAATGAATTTGAAATTGTTAAAACCGAACATGTATAAAGATAAAGTTAGCAATATGTTATTTTTTAATATCAATTTTGAACTTTTATAATTTACTTTAACTATACTTTTTTTTATGAAGTTTAAATTATGAAAAAACATGTCTTTATAGGTAGTTATTTACCATTTTAAGATTTATATTTTATGTCATATTTTAGAATATTTATTGGAATGTCACTTGTCACCATTCTAGATAGGTAGTTATATAACACCAAAAAAGTATTACACCAAACCATGTTTTCCCTTTTATATATAGTATAAATAAGTAAAAGTCTTTTGATCTAAGTATTACTCCGTAATTTTTAGTTTGAGCTAAAAATTTATTTTTGAACGAAATCAATACGAGGGCTAATTGAAGCTAAAAAGCGTTAACTATTAAAGGGATAAGACTGTCATTATAGAAGAATTTATATGTGGTCCCGTCACTTCTTCTTCTTCCACTTCTCCCCTCGGTCTGCCCTATTTTCCCGCGGCTTGGCGTTGCAGCACCTCCGCAACCGCCACAACCTATCTAATCACCAATACATCAATAAAATCTGCCTACCCAAGGCCCCCGCTACCACGGTCACAAACACACCACCTCCACGGCCACTCTACGCACCCACCAACAACCCCGCTAACACTAGTGGGCCAACCTACAAACACAACCATGCTCACTAGCAACACCATTGTACCATCCTAACACCACCACATCCAACATCCATCTATACCAACCCACTCAGTAACAACAACACCATCAACAAGATCTGCCCACCAATCGCTACTACTGCCATGAACACCCACACACCACCTTCATTGGCACCCTACGCACCAGCCAACAACCCGCAAGCACTACTTTACCAACCTCTAAGCACAATTTGCGGCAACACCACTGTACCTGTCCAACACTAACACTGCCACACACGCATCTACAGCACCATAACCCACCCAACAATAACAACACCAACACCAACACCATTAACACAATATGCCTACCCACCAACACTATCGCCATGATCAGCCATACACCACCTCCATTGCCACCGTAAGCACCAACCAATAACCTCGCCAACACCACTTAACCAACCCACAAACACAACCATGCACGTGGCCAATACTCGTCCAACACCACCACCACTAACCATCCACACCACGATAATGCATCGAACAACGCCACCACCAGTACCACCATATCCACCTGCCAAAACTACTAATTCCATAAAATCCACCACCTCCAGCTACCCACCAGCAAGGCAGCATCATTGAGATCCACTGTTCAACTCCACCTACCCACCTCCCAGATCGGGATGATCAACTTCTTTGGCTGGCACCATCGCCAATGCTGCATCACTAGGATGCATTAATCAACGACACTTACCCGCCATTGAGACAGGGACCCACTCATTAACTCATTTGGTTGCACCACCTCCGAGGCCGCATCATCAGATGACCAACGTGGGGGATAATGCTAGGTTTGGTTGTTGTGCATGAGATAACTTGGGAGGTTGTTGTATTGGTGATGGGGTTGATAGAAGAAGAAGTAATGATTGGGGTGAAAGAATCAAGCGATGGGATCTTTGCTATTGACACTATAATATTGTACATTGTGCATGAATTGAGTGCCTAGGGAGTTTCTTCGTAAAATATGAGTGCTAGACCTATTTTTTATATTGACACTTCGCCCTTGAAAATTTTGACGGTCGATTGCTTCCATCCACTTATGGACTCAATTATAAGTGTTTGGTAGACCTGGCAAAATATTACCCATACCCGCTCAAAAAAGGCGGGTACGGATACATATATAAAAGATCCGTTGAAATTAGACCCGTACCCGAAACGATCCGTAATTTTCGGGCCGGTTCGGGTCGGGTATGGGTAATCCGGATTTACCCGGATTTTTCTGCTATATAAATGGATTTAGCCATTTTAGGGTTTCATTCTCACTTCACTCTTTTTCTCTCCAGCCGCCAAGTTCTCTTTCTCTATCTTTCTCTCGCTCTCTCTCAGACCAACCCCACGACGATCACCAGTCATCGTCCACAAGATCGTAGATCCGCGTCTCCATCGACAGCCAGCTACTACACATCAAGCGACGGCGTCCATCGTCCCTCTTTCGCTCCACCACCAGATCCGTCTTCAATGTCGTCGATGAGATCCACCACCGCTCCGTGGCCATCGCCAGATTTGCTAGTTTTATTTGTTTTAAAAATCTTTGTATGTATACAAGTAAATTGTAGTGTTGATTTCTTTCAGATCTGCCTGTGTGTTATTTTGTGTTGTGAGATAAAAAAATTTAGATCTACTTGTTCCTATTGTATATTTGTGTTTGGAGAGTTGAGATGATGGGTTGGATTTGAGAATTGATTTGAGATTAATGATCAAGTGATAATTGTAGAAATGAAATCAGAAAGTTGTAATAAAAAAATAGAAGGAAAAAACAGACTTTAGAAAAAATAGGCAAAATGTTTATTAATAAAAAAATTCAAAAAAATAATTATTTACCCGTGGGTATTACCCGCCCTGTCAGGGTAGGGTACGTATTCCAAAAATCTCTACCCGGAAAAAATCGGGTAAAAGTTACCTAATCCGATTTTACCCGTATCTGACCGATTTTTATCCATACTCGGCCGGTTTACCCGTTTGTCGGGTCTAGTGTTTGGGTACTGAATCGATACGTTTTAAATGTTAGGTAATAAGTTGTACTAGAGTGATGTTTAAGGATAAAAATTTGGCATTAAACCTTTTAATTTTTATTAAGTTGTCGGATGATAATTTGTAAAAAAATTTAGCTTGATCCTTTATAAGGCTTACTGCATATCATAAAAAATCAAGTTTGAATCTTAAGCTTTTTACTTTTAGTAAGTCTCAATCCTTAGTAAGTGAACGTAATAAGAAATCTCTACAAGTCCATATATAGTTATGCAATCTTTGAGAAATGCAAGTTCACTCATGTGAATAGCTCCTTATCGATGATTTTCGTACTGATCCTTGAGTGCCCAAATATGTATTCGCGGTAAATTTACATGTAAGGAGAAAACTGCCCTAACTCTACGACCCCACCCCAAAACCGAAGAGATAAAACTAATATAAAAACTTCCCTCCATATATGGCATAGGCTATGATGTTATCCTTCTCAAAAAGCCAAAAGAACAATGTTAGTTGCAAATTTATCCTTGAAATGCTAATGGTCATTTTCAGTAGATTGCATTCTCATGTTTTGGTGGGAAATTTATTGTTGATAGCTCTCTCGAGGAGGGCAGTGTGTGCAATGCATGTCTTTGCGACCTCCCTTCATCACCGATGAGAGAGAAAAACATTGAGGGCGATTATAAATTGTGACATTAGCATCATAATAGCATAATGTTTTTTGTTAGTAAATTTTGTGGAACTCGACCGTCTTTATGCTTGCATGGGGATTTCCTTAAAGAGGTTTGTGATGAAGGAGGAAAGATGGGTTGGTCAATTTCGCAGCAGGAATTAGGTCATGATGGGTACATTTCTTGAAACATTAAACTACATTTGTTTAACAATGCTTGCATCGTTTGCATTATATGAACAACTATCCTTCTCATTGATGTTGTTCTACGAACTTCTCCCTTCTGATTTTTCCCATTTCTAAAAACTTGAAAATACCCTAGATGAATCAGTGAGTAGACCCAACCCAATATCACTGAAGTTCATTTCTAGGGCTTGAGTTTCAGGCACTAAGCCTAATGAAAAGAGGCTGGAAGAACAATGAAAAGTGGCACCACCAACGTTCCAACTCCCCATTTGATCCAAAGATGACTTAATCAGCTCTAGTTCTAAGTGGCAACGTCATATACTACACATTATGGACATGGTCTTTTACCAGTCAAAATCGTACTGCACCCAAACAGACTCTGAGTTACTTAAAAAAACATAGAAAGATTCACCAAGATAGAGGAAGCAGTAACAACAGCTGAACTACGGTGGGCCTAGTTCTCAACCATGGATACGTAAGCGATCATTCTAGAACAAAGGTTCGGTCTTTGCAAAGCATTATTTTTTCTTTTTATGATAAGGAGAAAATGGGATTTGTCTATTTTTTTCTCTTGTTCACTACTAAATAGAAACTTTAATAAATATGGGCACCTGGAGATACCTAATTTTTGCCCAATTTTGAAAAATGGTACTTAGGTTCTTTGCCACATAAAACCTGAAGAGAAGAGTTGACAGATTTTGCATGGTAGGTTGCACTTGTACAAATTTCTACATGGTTAAGCAAAGGCTACGCAAACCAACCTATGAAAGAGGAACATAGTAAGCAATAGAGGCACATATGTCCCATGTAAGAGGAAAAGGCAGAAGAGTTTAATTTCATATTTCGACATACATATCCCATAAGGACTAACAAAATATCGTTAGTATTCTACAATTCACTTATGACATACAAAATGCATTCCGTACAAAATGTACAACCCTTTTATCGACCACCTGTCTCCATCTTAACATAGTGTTTATATCGAGAAAAATTGCAAGTATCGGCTTAGACGGGTTGTTATATCTAATGGCATCAAGCATGTCACGTCATAAATGGATGAGAAATCGGCCTAAGGACAAGCCTTCACTTAAGGCCGATCTACCTAACCCAAGTACTACAAGTTCGTCACTATCAAATCACACAGCCTAATTGAGGACATCAATGGCTAAACGATGCATGCCAAGTTTTGAGCATAAGAGAGACACATGCTCCTTCCCATAGGACCTAAAGTTTTTACTATACTATGTATCTACCATAAGGGAATTGTAAAAAATGTGACTAGGTCTTGATAAAGACTTAACCGTGTGAAGGTAAAATGAGGCCATAGCCAAAACGAACACATGGCAAGGTCAATTTACTCAAGGAAACTTAATGTGAGCCGAATGGTAAAATAGGCACGCCTGCACAGGTGCCAGCTCCTGATTGGATCGATATGAGGCCAAATTATTACAACTCGGCTATGCAAACTATAAATGTTATATGAACTAATGCTATTCCTCACTAAACATAAACTACCACATAGTTTGCGTTATCACACCTTCGTTTATCGTAAGTAAATAGGTTTATTTTAGGTTAGGTAGAACATCCGGTCAACTATTTGCCTCATCCACACAGTCCCCAAAGTATATTCAATCTCTGAATCAAGTGCTTTGTACGTTCAAAATGTTATCACTCCATCGTATCAATCAATTGCACACACTACGAAGTTAAACTGCCTTTATTCATTGTATAATTTATGCTTAGCCTGGAGTAGATTAGGTAGGAATAGTCGTAACTTAAGATAGCACTTAAAAGTCCTAAAGCATTAGGCAAAAAAAAACTTTGAGGATATTCTTAAGTCCTCATTGGTTGTTTAAAGAAGTCAAATTAGACACTCTTCTTATAAACACCAGACTGTTTAAATTGCTTAAAAAATTGTATTCACTCAGAACCTGACACGCCTTTGCACGTCACAAGCATACACACCCCTTGCGTGATGATGCTGACACGTGCCTGAGCGTTTCAAGGCAAACACATAGACATGTCGTTCCAAATGGAGTAAACTCAATCCCGTAGTAGAGAACAACTCGAAAAAATCCCTGGGATCTCGGAAAACAGGATCTAAAGATTTTAGAAGTCGTCATCTTATTTACTTAAACACGAAAAAATAAGAAAAACCTAGAAATATGACTAAAACCCGTCTAAAGGATTACTAATATATTGAAAACAAAGAAATGGCTTCGGGGACTAAGTTATATAACGAGAAGGTTTAGGCACCCGTCATACCCTTCTGGTCTCTACTTCATTTTTATTGGTTTGTTGGCCTTTTCAACACATAACACAAAAAAGATGCATAAAATAAATCGTAAATTTATTTCTATATCATTGGTTTGAACTCGACATCGAGGGTTGAATGACCTGCATATCCGGATGAACTAACCAGAATGAAAACCACCGTAGTTCAAAATGGACTCGATGAGAGGCAACCAACACTTCGGTCTTGGACTCGAACTAAGTAATGAAAAGACTCCTTTTGAATAGTTTTTCTTGGAAATGTGATTGCTGGAATGGGAATTTTTTTTTACACTATTATATTCTAAACTAGTCTAGAAAATAATAAATATACCTCGATAAAGCTCTTGCCTAGAAGAGTTAGGAACTTCTTCTGATGATTCTACGATTCAAGTTACTTCGAAATATATAAATGGATACGAAGTGCTAAATTCTCCTCATAAGTAATCTACCACTTCTAAGAGAGAAATGCTATAATAGCTCTAGAGAGAAAAAGTTTGACATTGAAGATGTAGCCTAAAGACCCTATTGATAGAGTTCTTTGCGCCATAAATGATAAAGATGACCATATCAATCTATGATTTGATTATAAGACATAACATTTGATAAAAATTACAGACTGAGAAAAGTAAACTGACCGGCCGGTTTATCAAAAATTGATCGGTTCATTCCATAATCTCAAAATATATTTTCCTAAATTTTGAGACATTATGTGAAAAGAGAAAAAGTCGAACCTAACCGTTGAACCCGAGGGTTGTATGTGTACCCTATTGGGTTGGGTATAACAAAGGGTCGTAGTTAATCTTATAAAGAAAATAGATAGTTGCCTTTGGGTGGGTAGAGGTTCAACCTTCCAGCATTTGCTTCAGACAGAAAGTTTGAGGCTCAAAATGTACGTAGATGAAGATTCTCGTCCTCTATCACTCGTAGTTCCAAAAGGCTTTTCTCAAATTTTGAGACAATATCCGATCCTAATTCGGTAATGATCTCTCATTTAATTAGATGTGATGTACCAAATTCAGAAATTATCTCTATATCTCATATACATCAAAAATTAATCCAATGCATCACAGATAAATCACAAAATATTCCCAAGTCTTTTAATCAATCACAATCTCTTGACCTTAACTTGGGTTAACTAACTGGACTGGTTTAACAAACTATACTGGATTCTAACTGGACTAGACTCTAACTGGGCAGACTGGACCACTTACTGGACTTCATTAAATAGATTAGGTTTATTATATTACTAGGCGTAAATCCCATAATAATAATAATAAATTCAATCACTATTAAAACCCAATAAAATAAATAAAAAAGACAAAATAAAACTATAAAAATGTGTCTCTACGAGCAATACCAAAAAGAGAAAGTGAAATCAAACCTTATTAGGAGCCGAAGCCAATAGTAACCACGATTGGTCTCCATATGAAGGGTGTAACCTTAGAAGCCGGAGCGAAAGGTTACAACAATTATCATCTAAGGATACTGGAAAGTCTTGTCTAAAAACCAGAGCCAACGATAATGAAATTGTTTACTTAAACATGAAGAGGAAAGCTCATCTAGAAGTCGGAGCTAACAATGACAACAATTGGTCATCCAGATGCACCAAAGACGTATGACTAAGAGTCGGAGCCAATGGTACGATGATTGATCACTTAGCCATAAGGAGATACCCTTAAAAGCAAGAGCCAATGGTAACGCCAATTGGTCATCAAGGAATATCGAACGAAGCGCATCTAGAAGCTGAACCCAATAGTAAATACGATTTGTTGTCTAGACACACTGAAGGCTTATGACTAAGAGCCGGAACCATTATTTACTATGATTGGTCTTTTAGCCATAAAGACATACCCCTAGAGGCCGGAGCCAACAGTGACGATGGCCCGTCGTCTAGGAATACAGAAAAAAGCAGAGTTGGGACTGGAAAACTCACTGCCTTAAAGCCAGAGCCAATAGTAACGACGCTTGGTCGTTTAGGCGAATGAAGTGCATGTCTAGAAACTGGAGCCAATAATAATGACGATTAGTTATTAAGACACACTGAAGGCTTATGACTAAAAGTCAGAGTGAATAATAACGACCATGCTTAAGTCATAAGGACATACCCTTAGAAATCGGAGCCAACCGTAACAAAGGTTGGTCGTCTTGGGATAAGAAAAAAATGGGATGGGGACCGAAAATAGCGCTAGAAAGATCCACTGCCATAAGAGCCGGAGCCAATAGAAACCACGATTTGTGCTTAGGAAATGAAGAGAAAAGCGTATTTAGAAGCCAAGCCAATAGTAACCACGATTGGTCGTCTAGGCACCCTGGAGGCTTATGACTAAGAGCCAGAGCCAATAGTAACGATGATTGGTCGCTTATCCATAAGGACATACCCCTTGAAGCTAGAGCCAATGGTAACGAAAAATGGTTGTCTAAGGATATGGAAAGAAGAGTATCTTGAATCCAGAACCAATAGTAACTACAATTGGTCGTTTAAACACACTGCAAGCTTATGACTAAGAGCCAGAGTCAATTGTAATGACGATTGGTCACTTAGCCATAAGGACATAACCCTAAAAGCCAGAGCCAACAATAACGAAGATTGGTCATCTAGGAATATGGAAAAAGCGTATCTAGAAGCCAGAACCAGTAGTAATGATGATTAGTTATCTAGACAAACTGAAGGCTTATGACTAAGAGCCGAAAAGAATAGTAACGATGATTGGTCGCTTAGCCATAAGGACATACCCGTAGAAACAAATCAAAGCCAACAGTAACATCGATTGGTCATCTAGGTATATGGAAAGAAGCATATCTTGAATTCGGAGTCAATTGTAACAATAATTGGTCGTCTAGACACACTAAAAGCTTATGACTAAGAGTTGGAGCCAATAATAACGACGATTGGTTGCTTAGCCATAAGGACATACCCCTAGAAATCGGAGCCAATTGTAACAACAATTGGTCGTCTAGGAATATAGAAAGAATTTCATCTAGAAGCCAGAGCCAACAGTAATGACGATTAGTCGTCTAGACACACTGAACGCCTATGACTAAGAGTCGGAACCAATAGCATGATGATTGGTCACTTAGCCTTAAGGACATACCCTTAGGAGCTGGAGCCCACGGTAATGACAATTGTTCGTCTAGGAAAATGAAGAAAAAAAAACTATGAGTTGGGACTGGAAATCTCATTGCCTAAGAGCCGGAACCAATAATAACAACGATTGGTCGCTTATGCAAATGAGGAGAAAAGCATGTCTAAAAGTCAGAGTTAATAGTAGCGATGATTAGTCGTCTAGACACACAAAAGGCTTATGACTAATAGAGGGAGTCAATAGTAACAACGATTGGTGGTTTAGCCATAAGCAGTGTTATCAAAGGCGCGCCTAGGCGCAAGGCGCACTCCTTGCAACTTGCCTAGGGATAGGCGTAGACCTTCGAAAAGGCGCGCGCGTTGCGCGCCTAGGCGGAAGGCGGTGGTGGAGGTGCAAAAAAGGCTAAAAATCCTAATTTTTTATTTTTTTTTCATCCCTCGCATCATCTCAATCATTCATTATTTTTTATTCTTTGTTTCATAACATAATAAATCAATATATAAACCACAAAAATACCTAAAATCACAAATTCCCAATCAATCGATTCTTTTATTATTATTCATTGTACTAGCGTCCCGTCTCCAATTGTTACTCTCTTTTAAGTCAATCTACTTCTTCATTTCACCTTGTAGGTGAAGAAGGTGAAATTGAAGAGGATTCTCAACTAGACTTAAGAGTCTATGATTTCCTTTTGAGGAAAACATTGTTGCCTTAACCCTCACTGATAATGACGATTACATTGTCATATTCACTTAAGATTAACTATTTATTATTGGATTTGAAACATTTTCTAGTGTTGAAAATTTGTTTAATTGTCATGTTTTGAATTTTTTACGTGATTATATTGGTTTAACGCACTAATATTCATTTATTTTTATGTTGCGCCTTACTTCGAAAAGGCGCGCCTGCGCCTAGGCTCCAAGGACTCTTTGCGCCTTAGGTGCGCCTGCGCCTTTAATAACTATGGCCATAAAGACGTAGCACTAGATGCCGGAGCCAACAGTAACGACAGTTGGTCATCTTGGGATACCAAAAATTTGTGACTGGGACCGCAACTGAAGCTGAAAAAACTCATTGCCTTAAAGCCGAAGCTAATAGTAATAACGATTGGTCGCTTAGGCGAATGAAGAGAAAAGCGTATCTAGAAGCTAGAGCCTATAGTAACGATGATTGGTCGTCTAGACGCCCTGAAGGCTTATGATCAAGAACCGGAGCCAGTAGTCTCGACGATTGATCGCTTAGCCATAAGGTGCATCCTTAGAAACTGGAGCCAATAGTAACAACGGTTGGTCATCTAAGGACACCAAAACCTGAATTGAGGTTGGTACACGGTATCCTCTGAATTGAAGGTTTTTACCCTCGAGCATCAAATCAGCATTAAGACTAGGACTGTACGTGAATTACATGTACTGACCTGAATTGAGGGTAAAATACCCTCGAACGTACCTAGATTGGCATATGGTTGTGCATGCTGAAGGTTGCCTACATACCCTCGTTTAGAAGGGATCAAGAATGTAGTGTGAACTGAATTTGAAAAGAAAAATGTATGTGGTTTCGTGTACTGACTTAAATGAGGGTCAAATACTCCCGGACATTAAGTTGAATTGGAAAATAGAGGTGGATCGAAAATAGGGAATGCACATGACTCTTCATACTGACATGAATAGATCTGGACTGAAAAATGGCATGCACCCCATGAAGGTTGCCTACACACCCTCATCCGAAATGGATCAAGCCAAATGTAGTTCGAACTGGATCTGGAGAGCAGATGATCGGTGAAAGGCTGGAAAGATACGTTTAATCTGTCTTAGAATCAAGAAGGATAGGAGCACGACTAAAAATCACATAAAAATCAGATTTATTTATTTATTTTGAATTTTTTTTGCTTTTATATATGTGTATATGTATATACATGTATGTGTATGGATATTTTAAAACAACTATTGAATATTAAAGTCAAAAAATATACTCTTAAGACATAGACCTAATGCATGCTGGAGAAATTGATCCTAACTGTCGGGATAAAGGAATCACATTGAGCCCCTAGGCAAAATGCATGCTGGAGAAACTGGTCGTGGAATGGACTGGCCAAACAAGGATTGACGGTATCCTAACTCTCAGTAAAACGGAATCATAAAAAGCACCTAGAAAAAATACATGTAGACGAAAATGCAAATGCAATGTACTGGGCAAACAAAAACACTATCTTGAATGTCAAGAGAGGGGAATTGTAAGGAGTCCCTAGACAAATTGTAGGCAGACAAAATACACCATGCAATGGACTAGAGAAAGACTGACATAATCATGCCTAGCCTGAAAGCGGAATCAAAGGGAACCCTTAGACAAAATGCATACAAACAATGTTGAGCGTGCGATGGACTGGATGAACAAAAGACAGACACTATCACGACTATCAAGAGAGGGGAATCACAGGGAGCTTTTAGACAAAAATACATGCAGACGATGTTAACCATGAACCACAAGATGGCAATGGTGAAAGGGGAATCATAGGGAGCCCCTATGCAAAAAAACATGCAGACAATGTTGACTATGCAATGGACTGAGGGAACTAAGGTAGACATCACCATGACTGTCATGAGAAAAGAATCCTACTTAGCCCCTATACAAAAATACAAGTAGACAATGTTGACCATGAACCGAAAGACAGAAATTACCACGAATGTCATGAAAGCGGAATCAAAGGGAGTCCCTAGACAAAATGTGTGCAGGCAATGCTGACCATGAAATAAACGGGAATAAACAAAGGCAGGCACTACCACTACTACTGAGAAACTAGAGTCAAAAGGAGCCCCTAAACAAATTGCATGCGGATAAAACTGATTATGTAATGGACTAGATGAAGATAGGCGCTATCACGACAGTCGTGAAGGGGGAACCTATAGAGCCCCTAGACAAAAATGAATCGTGAGAGGGGAATCACATGGATCCCCTTGACAAAAGTGCATGGAGAAAAAATTGACCTTGCAATGAACTAGATGATGACCGACAACATCATGAAAATCAGGGAATAGAACTCACATGGAGCCCCTGGATTAAGATAAAACGCACACAAAATAGACACTATCCAAACTGTCATGAAAATGGGACTAGGAAGCCCCTTAAACTAAGTGCATGCAGATGATGGAATTACTGCACAAACAAAGACATACATTATCATGAATGTCGTGAGAAAAAACTCGTATGAAGCTCCTAGGTAAGACCAAGAAGGAAACAAACTACCTTGGCTGTCATGAGAGGGGACTCCTAGGGGGCCCCTAAGCAAAATGCTTATCGACAAGACTTACAATGTACCACATTGGAGGAAGCCAGACTCTATCATGACTGTCAAGGGAGGGGACTTCCCATGGAGCCCCTGGTTTGAGACAAAATGCATAAAAAAAACAAACACTACCCTGACTTGTAATGTCCCGAAAATCCGAAACGTTAAACACTCGCTCGATCATTCACTCTAAGACAATAATATCCTCAAACTCAAACATATGAACGACAATTATCAGAGTAACTAAACCAATAATCATACTCTTAGTAGAGTGTCATCGATGGAACACAAATCTAAGTCTGAAAATTTTCAAATAACAATATTCACCCACACAGGGATTCTAATGAGCAATATTAAACTTCAATTCTCTCGCTCAACCCTAATCCATACTTAGGTAATCTAATGTTGGATAACACCTGCGGAAAGAAAGTCAAACGAGAGTGGGCTTTTGAGAGCCCAGTAAGGTCGACCAAGGATTAAAAACTGAAGAATTTGAACGATTTTACATTTAAGTCAAATAACAACTTTTTAAAAGGATTTTTAGATGAAACCACACATTGCAATATAGACATAAGGATATGTATCAACTTAATCCCTCAAATCAATAGTCATTTCAAAACATTTCAAATACAATAAAACAAAATAGATAACACTGAACCTGAGCAATACACTATAGCAAAGCCATCTCGACAGTGCTAAGATATGCTTTACATATTCAAAGCCATTTAGGTACTAGTTCAACCCAAACCAAACAGACTATCCTTATAACGCCAGCAGTTCACACCATCCTTATAACTCATTAGATTTACTAACTCATGTCAATATTCAAAAGAAATAAACACAGTTCAAAATGTTTTACGATGATCGAATCAATAAAACATATGAGAATAAACAACGAATTCTAAACAATCGCTATAAGGTTCAAGTTAGGGTTTCATCGGTAGTTCGAAAGTATTTTTATATCAATAAAGAAAAATCGAAGTTCAATGAAGTTTGTAAAACTGTTATAATAAAACATTTGAATTCAGAGCGATGATATAGGGTTCGGATGAAATTTTTTACCTGGATTCGAAGTTAAGTTAGTCTTAACTGGACACTCATTTGTTAACCTAAACGGAACATTTTAATTATCAGAATAAAGTTTATTCTATGATATCATAAACCTTGTACCCACTCACTCTTACTCTGAGGACGACCCTCTCACCGGGTATGTTTTTTTAGAAGGGTTAAAAATATATACCAGGATAGAAGGAGTAGAATTTACAACAGTAGCTACAGACAGAGCCATTACACAGACGAGTTTGGATGACATCCCCATCCAAATAAGAAATTGACTAACACAATATAACTACATGCAAAATACGCCACAAGGGAGCACTAAGGAGATGAAACGATGCGAGGAAGAGGTTTACCTGGCTGTATACGATCAAACCACTGTTACGAACCTCCGACACCCGACCGAGCATCAAAAGTTACCCAAGGTCGATGAAAGAGACAAAACGACTGCTTTCCCTTGTGCAAAATGCAAAGAGTGTAGTCCCTGCAGTTAGAAGTCAATTTACCCAAAAAGTATGTGGATGACAGCTAACGATCAGTGCAGTTACTCATCTACAGTTACTCATCTGCACAGCGAGCTCGTGCGCGTGTAGTGCATTAGTGGAGACACTGCGATCAGTGAGAGCACCTATCAGCACCCAGTCATGATTAAACAAAGCCAATCCTAAGCCAAACCAGCCATCTGCCGGAGAACTAGTCATGGAAACGGCACAAAAGATAAGAGGTGACGCAACCGCGCAGTGACAGAGGCTAGAAAAGAAATAGGGTTGAAGAGGGGGGGGGGGGGAAATGAGTAAAGCCAGCCCGACTATCTATCTGACCTTGAGACTCCTTGCATTGTACCTTGCACAACCGACTCTGAAAGTAACAAGTGGATTTGATGCTACAGAACATACATTGGCTTTGGTGGCTCAGTTGGACTGGAGACACTAGCTTACGTTGAAAGATCATATCACCAGGTATGTAAAATTATCAAAATACCTCTCGAGTCGAAAATTATTAAAATGCCCCCGAACTTGTGCCAAATCACCAAAATATCCCCAATGCCTAACATACCACTACACTCCAAAAAATAACTCAAAATACTCTTGTAAACGACTAGGTGGGGTTTTCAGATAAAAAAGACATTTCTGGGAATTTTCCGTTTGGACTAAACGCTCATTAGATTGAGCGCTAAGGATCCTACTTCAATAGTATATCAAACGACACTAGAATGCCACAAAATTTTAGACATGCAAGCATTTCAGTAAGATCAGATCACTCTAAAATTTCTGACTAAAAATAATTTTATTTACTATGCCAATTAATTTGAGAACCTGCTTTAAAAATAAAATCATTTCAGGCCTTTTGCAGGCCCAGAAAAATCTCAAAAATTCTACATCGAAGGTTTCACAAAAATAAGGGGAGCTTTAGTTTTTCACTTTGCCCAAGTATGCTCAAAATGGCTTAAAATGTTTTGGGCAATCGACTGATCTTTAATTCTAGAAACAACATCTTTCAGCAAAAACTAGTTTTGTACATTGACCATTTTGAGGCAAAAACATGATGAATATAAGAAAATTCAAGTAAACTTTCTAAGGTTTACATAAATATAAGGTTCACAAAAATACAATGAGTAATGAATTTTTTGTATCAAATCAAATTGGCTGATAGAAACAGCACATCTCTGGACAAACCAGTTTTGTTCAATGGTTATTTTGGAGTAGAAATACTACGAATATAAAAAACCTCAAAACTATAAACTTAAAGATATTTTTTGATTTTTCTAGAAATATAACGTTCATAAAAAAATGAGTAATGAATTTTCTATGACAAATCGAAGTGGCTGCCAGAAATAAAAAATTCTTGACTTCTACAGTGAATTGACTTTAAGGTCATTGTTCGATATGAAAACATAAGATTCTGAGAAAACTTAAAACTAGAAAGTTGAAGTGAATAAAACATGGTTTTTCAAAAAGTGTAAAAACACATCAATCGAGTTAGTAATGAAAGAAATATTGACAAAACCTAACCCACTCTTATGCTACTCTACGGCCTTTTTCTCAAACACACCCATATCTCACCCTCTGAAACACACACGAACCCTAGCACTCACACATTAATACCCTTATAAAACACACCTGAAACCATAATTTAGAACACCCAAACGAATAGCCAAAATTAAAGAGAATAGACTAGAGATTTATCTTGAAAATTCTTGCCCTAGAAGCATCCTCTTTCTTTCTCTTTCACTCTCTAGATTTTGCGTACAATGAGGCTTACTGAATTGTCTTTGACGGCTAGAGACTATAATATGGTATTTATACTAACCTTAAAAAGAACTAAATTTGCTTAAAAACCCCTTGCACTTTAGTCAATTCTTCCTAATTTCACTCACAACCTTTAACATTACAAAAAGATCCCAATTCAATTAGGTTAAGGTAAAAATAAAATTTTATTGACATATAAAAGTTCCGGCCATTACTTGACTGTCATGAGATGAGACTCAAAGTTCACAAAAAACCAATGAGTAATGAATGTTATATGACAAAATTGAAACGGCTGCCAGAATCCGAAAATTCTGAACTTCTACAGTGAATTGAATTTAAGGTCACTTTTTGATATGTAAGCATAAGATTCTGAGAAAGCTTAAAACTGAAAAATTGAATTGCACACAACAAGGTTTTTAGAAAGTGTAAAAACACCTCAATCGGGTTAGTAATGAAAGAGATATTTATAAAACCTAAACCAATCTTATGCTACTCTACGACAGCCTTCTTCTCAAATACACCCACATCTTACCCTTTGAAACACACATAACACACACACGAACCCTAGCACTCACACATTAATACCCTTATAAAACACACCTGAAACCATAATTTAGAACACCCAAACGAATAGCCAAAATTAGACAGAAGAGACTAGGGATTTACGTTGAAAAATTCTTGCTCTAGAAGCTTCCTCTTTCTTTCTCTTTCACTCTCTAGATTTTGCATACAAGGAGGCTCACTGAATTGTCTTTGACGGCTAGGACTATATTAGGGTATTCTCACCCTAAAAGGAATTAAATTTGCTTAAAAACCCCTTGCAGTTTAGTCAATTATTCCTAATTTCACCCACAACCTTTAACATTACGAAAAGACCCCAATTTAATTAGATTAAGGTAAAAATAAAATTTTATTGACATATAAAAGTTCTGGGCATTACTTGAATGTCATGAGATGAGACTCAAAGGAGGTCCCTGGACCAAAAATGCTGACAGTGCAGCCTAGAAAATGACCTAAGACAGACATTGTCCTGACTGACAGGATAGAGGGTAACAAGGAAGCCCTGGACAAAAATACAACTAGAGTTAACCCTTGTAAAACTATAATGAAAGGGAAATCAGATGGGAAAGCCTCTTAATGACATCGACAAAGAAGAACCTATGACGAAGTCAATATCCATTCACAGTTCGAGAGCATGTTTTGAGTTAAAAATCATTTACATTGCCCGATGGTAAATCGACCATTCACTTCAAGATCTATCATTTTATCATTAGAATCTCAGGCAATAGTACCCACTTTGTTAACAACTCTATCTCTACCCAAAGAGAGGTAGATCACTAGAGTTCTTTTGATTGGAAATCATTTTAATTCCTTATCATTAGATGCCATTTAACTTCACAGAAAAAGTTGGTTATTAACTTCAACTCACGAACTTGAATCTTCAGGACAACCATGAAAAGGTTGGGCCCAAAAAGTGGACATAGAGGATGTAAGATGTATGAACTGTAAGGCTAATGTGTATGTTGAAGGCTATTATATAGTCTGTAAGGCTTCTGTGAATATTAAGAGGCTGGCGGGATCTTGGCCCATGATTTGCCAAAAGATCGATGTATATTATTGAACTGAGCAAAAGTACTTGACCATCAAATGTGTGATAGGAAGGCCCGAGATACAGTCATAAGGCCTCTTACCACGCTTTGTGTAATTTCTTCTGCAAGAAAACATTCTCCTCTTGAACTCAATCTATTTCTGCCTTTCCAAGCCTTGCATTTCTTCTTCTTCGTCGGCTAGCTATAGGTACTCAAGTTGATTTAGAGTATGGTTTTATCAACGTCCTTGGGTCAGGTTTCCAGGACTATCCCGTTGACGACACTTTTTGCAATGATGAGCCATCACTCACGTAGAGACTCCTTGGTTAGACATACTACTTCTAAAACAAAAAAGTTTCCAAATAACAAGTGTAAAATATTTTACTTAAAAAATAAACAATCGACTGCACAAATCTCGTACCCCAATTATAATGACCCACATGCTAGGCCCCATTACTTTAATCGATATGTGTCCTATGTTAAAGACCTAGCCTAAGCCATTACATGTTATGCTTAGAGGTTGTAGAACATGGTTTTGATACCATTTTGTCACATCATAGACCCGATGGAGGCCGATGGTCTTGAGGGTACCGGAAACAGGCCCATATGACAACCTCTCATGGTCACTGCCAGGCATCACCCTCGTCATTGTTAGGCCCACATCGGGTTTAGGGCGTGACAAAATTGAACTCAACATGGAAAGTGTTCTTTCTCATAAAACTTGAATTCTTGATAATATAGACAATGATGAGTCAAACATTGATTATTACTTATTTAACCTTGAAATAAAGAAAAAGAAACGTTGATAGAAAAATGAATGGGAAAAAAAACAAAAATTTGAAGAGGTTGAAGAACTTTTTTGATTGAATTCGAACGGTAAATGCTAAACATGTTCAGCAATTTGAACTACGTCAAACCTGATTCCCCTAATAGAGTTATGTAGGGAGCTTAGTCACCTTCTAGTTGGGTTTCCTAGAGTTACTTTTTGAGCTTATTTACCACTTGTTTCTTGACTCACACCCTAGTCGACATTTGTCACATTTATAATGTCATTTTCATTATATTTTTTTGAAGGAAGTCACATGCTCCTTTACATTTTGATGAGGTAAAAAGAAGTTAAAGAAGAAGAAGAATATATTGGTCTATGCATGATTTTGAGGTTGTTACATTGTGACATAATATGTTCACCTCCAAGTGATCTGATGATAACCTGTTGATTTTATGACCTACCTTGCATGCCCAGTTTGGTGCAGCAGTTTCATATTTTTGTCACCAGTTCAGTGATAATATGAAAAGCCTTATGACTTTATCTCGTACTTTGTGACTTTTCTGTCATGCACTTGATAGCCAGTTACTTTTACTTAACCCAGTCATATACATTGACATTTTGGCTAACCATGGGCCAAGATCCTATCAGCCTCATAGCATACACAACCTCAGGGCATACACATTAGTCTCACAAATCATGCACCTACACCCTCACTAGCCACTTTGGGCCTAACCTTTTGTGGTAATCTTGAGGATTCAAACCTAAGTGTTGAAGTAAAGAATTAACTCTTTTTTTTAAGTTGAATACATTTAATGATAAGGAAGTGAAATACTTGTCGATAGAACCTCCAATGGTCTTCCTCTCTTTATGTAGAGATAGACTTGTTAATAGAGGGGATACCATTACCTTAAATTACAAATGGCAAATTGATTTGTGCAAAAGAGAAGGAGAACAGATCTTGAAGTGCTTGGTTAATTTTTCATATTGGGCAATCAAAATCATTTTCAATTCAAACATGCTCTTGAATGGTGAAAAGGATATATCATCTTGATTCTTCCTTATCGATTTCTTTAATGGGCTCTGTGTGATTCCCCTTACCTAACAGTTGTAATATTTTCTGTCTTTATCCAGCCCATTGTATGGTCAGCTTTATATGCGTGCATTTTTGTCTTGGGCCTCTCCGTGATGTCCTTTTTATGACGGTCAGAGTCGTGTCTGTCTCTACGTGCATTTTGCTTTAATCTAGGCGCTCCCTTCCCTTTCCTAACATTTGTGATATTGTCTGATATATTTATCTAGTCTATTGCATGGTCAGTATTGCCTCACATGCATTTTTGTTTAGGGTTCCCCGTGATTCTTCTTTCATGACAGTCATGATGGTTATAGACACCCTGTTTTTGTAGTGTTATTATCTTTCTTATTTGTTTATTGGACTTTGTTGATAATAAAATTTATTATTATTATAGGGTTTAGGCCTAATAATATAATAAGCCTAATCTACTTAATTAAGTCCAAAAGGTAGTCCAGTCCAGTTAAAGTCTAGTCCACTTGGTAAAACTAATCAAGTTAGTTAAGTTTAACTCAAGTTAAGGTCAAGAGATTGGATTGATTAGATGACTTGGATATATATTTTGATTTATCCTTGATTTATATGAGATATGGAGATAATTCCTGAATTTCGTTCATCCCATCTGATTACATCTAAGATAATTGCCGAATTAGGGACAATTAATGTCCCAAAATTCGAGAAAAATTCTAAGGGTTGAACCGGCCAATTTATCGGCAATCGACCGGTTTTATCAAAAACCTGAAAATTTTCAAGTTTGCAATTTTCATCAAATATTCAGCTCTATCACTGAATCACAGATGGGTTACCATGGCCCCCAGACCTCTATAAATAGGGTCTTTGGGCTACATTTTTAAGGACAAACTTTTTCTTTCTAGAACTTTTATGTCATTTCTCTTAGAAGTGGTAGATCATTTTTAAAGAGAATTTAGCACTTCATATTTCACTTCTCTATAGGCACAAGTCACTTGCATCGAGAGTCCGTCACAAAGCATTCTCAAGTCTTCTAGGCAAGGCATTCTCAAGGTATATTTTTACTTTCTATAGTAGTTTAAATAATAACAGTCTAGAGTATTTTTCCTCCCCGCGATCACATTCCCATTATTCAAACTATCAAAAAGAGTCTTTATTTTCATTTCTTAGTTCCAGCCTAAGACCGAAGTGTAGTTCGCCTTCTGTAAGGTTTGAGTCGAGCTGCGATGATTTTGATTCCGATTTGTCTGACCGAATACGTAGACCATTTGACCATTGTTGTCAATTTCAATCCAATGATATAGAAATAAACTTAGGGTTTATGTTGTTACATGTTTGATGTGTTAAAAAGGCAAAAAAAAAAAATAGATATGAAGTAGAGACCAAAAAGGGTATGGCAGGTGCTTAACACCTTCCCGTCGTATAACTTAGTCTCCGAGCTCATTTCTCTATTTTCGATATATTACTTAGTCTTTGGACATTTTTAAGTCATTTTTGGATTTTTCTTGTTTCCCCTTACTTTAATTAAACAAGATGGCAACTCCCCAAAATCTTTTCGTTTGGGTGATTTTTCTGAGGTGATTCGCTAGTGGCGACTCCACTGGAGAATAAAAACTACGGGGAGTAAACTTGATAATTTTTCTGTCTTTTGACCTTTTTGTATTTCTTTGTGTTGTATACCATTGTAGTATTTATGCTTTTATTTCTATGCCTCTGTAATATCCCGCACTTTTTGAGTGGTTTAAAAATAACTATCTATGGCCTGAAAAATTAACGGACGATAATTTTGAGCAATGCTCGGGTATTAGTAGAACATTGAAGCTTAAAATAATTTTGGGGCAAAAATGTAATTTTAAAAACTTTTGGGGTCATTTTGTAATTTTGAAAAACTTTGGGGGCTAATTTGTAAATTTTGAAAGTTAGGCATTATGTGTCCAATTATTATGAAATGTGTGTTAAAAAGATGCCACCTCTTGCTTTTGAAAATGTGACAAATAAAATTAAATTATTGGGTTAATTACACTTATGTCCCTGAGGTTTGGGTGAAATTACACGCGTGTCCATAAGTTTGAAAAATAGGCACTTATGTCATTTGACCTAACGGAATACCCAAATACATAACGGAATGGTCAAAATGACCATATTGCCCATGATTTGAAAGGTTAATTCTTTACCATGCCATTCAAATTAGGGTTCAAAAAGAATTGAAACCCTAATTTCCAAATTAGGGTTTCAAGTCATTCCTTTATCTCCCTAATTTTCAAATTAGGGTTTCAATTCTTTTTCATTTGAAACCCTAATTTGAAAATTAGGGTTTCAAGCCATTCTTTTTTTCTCTCTATTTTTCAAATTAGGGTTTTAATTCTTGCAATTTCAACACTTATTATCCAAAAATTTAAGAAATCAGAAGGCATGGGGTAGGGGAAGGGAGGGGGACGGCGCAGGGTAGGGTGGGGGAAGGGAAGGCAGCAGGGCGGAGGACGACGCCACGACGTGGTGGGGGTAGGGGGAAGGGGAAATCGACGGGGTAAAGGAAATGAGGGCGAGGGACGACGGGATGGGGTGAAGGGAAGGGGAAGGATGGGCGGGGGACGTATGTATGGGGTGGAGCGAAGTGGAAGGCGGCGGGGTATGGGAAGGGAGTGGGAGGTCAGCGGGTGGTGAAGGAGCAGCGACGTGATGGTGGGCAGTGAGAGCAACAGGCGTGGTGCTTGTCGGTGAGAGCAACATGCGTGGTGCTCGGCGGTGGGCATCGACGTGGTGGTCGGCAGTAGGCAGCGGTGTGGTGGTCATACAGTGGGGGCAGTGGCATGGTGGTGAGTGGTGGGAGCAGCGACTTGGTGGTAGGATGGTGGGGCAGCGGCGTGGTGGTGGGCGGTGGGAGCAGCTTGGTGGTGAAATGTTAGGGGTTGCCGCATGGTGGCTGGAAGAAGAGAGAGGAGGCTGTGTCTGATGGAAGAAGAGAGAGATAAGAGGAAGAGAGATCGAGGAGGCTCGTGAAAGAGAAAATGAAAGAGAGAGAAGAGGGGTAACAGTAATCTAGGGGGTATGATTGTCATATTTTGAAAATATGTACCGATGACGTCACAAAAATTACACTTTTTGGACGGATATTTGACGGATGGACACAAGTGTTACCTTTTTAACGTTTGTGGACACGGTTTGTTACCTTTTGAAAGTTAGTGTCCTTGACTGTAATTTCACCCAAACCTCAGGGACATAAGTGTAATTAACCCTAAATTATATAGTAATTGTGGGATGTTAAAAGGGAATTAAAAAAAAAGAGAAAAGAAGATAGGAAATTCAGGTGAAAACAAAAGGAAAAAAAAGAGAGAGAAAGAAACAAAAAGAAAAAGAACAGAGAAATAGGGAGAAAGGAAGAACATAGAGAGAAAGAAGGGGATTCAGGGAAATCACAAAGACAGAGGGAATTCATCAAGGTAATCCCTCTACCATCTTCAGTGTGTGATTTGATGTGTGTCAGAGGTGTTCAATGTGTGTTTCTTCACCGTGTGTGCTGCTTCGGGTGTGGGGTTAGATAGAGTAATTGTGTGTTTTTAGCATGTATGAGTGTGGTCAGTTGTGTTTAGCATATATGTGTATTTCATTGGGTGTCTTGGGTGTTTTGTGTGTGTTGCAATGAGTATTAGTGTGTGTGTTCATGGCTGCCAAGAGTAAGGCGGGGGAAGGGGGAGCATCAATAGGCTATTTGTGTGAGAAATTATGTGTTTGTAGTGTGTATATGTGTGGAATACAGGGGTGTTAGTGTGTGTGTGTGTGTGTGTGTGTGTGTGCTCGGGTGACGTGTATATGTGTGTGTAATATGTGTAATGGTGTATTATTGTGTGTATTCAAGTGTAATTATACATATGCAAGTGATTTGGGTGTGTTTAGAGAGTGGCCGTGTGTCTAAAATGAGTATGTGTACAAGTGTGTGTCTCGACAGAATGCAGGAGACAAGTATGTGTAGTTTAGGTGAAATAGTAGGTCTTTTGATTTGAATAGTAACTATTTTTGTCACTAAAGATAGGGAATTATTTAGGTAGATTTTATATGAATTTTTATAAATAGTTAGGACCAAAATCTAACAAAGTCCAAAACAGTGACCCCCATTATTTTTATAAGACGTACGCTGTAAAAAAAATTCAGAAACTTTCAGTATCTACGAAGGATGCTAAATTTCGGTATCGATTAAGAAGAATTCTCGAATTATTTAGCATATCAAATTAAGTTGTTTTAATCTGAAAATTTTAGGCATACCTTATTTTACTAAAATGTTTTTATTATCTAATATTTTACACCATTCCGAGGTTGATAAGTATTTTTAGCAAAATCGGCTTCTGAGCGCTCGATAGGGACACTAGTTCAGAATTTTCAGGTGAAAATTTTCTAAAATACTTTTGAGCCCAAAAATGAATTCATGATGCTTAAAATAGTGATTTTAAGATGTTTTTAGATTTTTTTCGGGGTCGGGAATCCTCAGGGGTATTTTGGTAATTTTACTTATAAAATGTATTTTTGGGTAAATTCACATACAGTGAGGGTATTTTACTGATTCTATTTATGAAAAGGCTGCTTTGGTAATTTAGTAAGTGAGGGGTGTTTTTGATAATTTTTATTAGACCCCTCATATTTAAATGCTTAAAAAAAAGAGGAAAAGAAAAGAAAAATTAATTAGATAATATGGGGACATGATGGATATTTTAGAATTATAATTATGTTAGGAATATAAGTATTTAAATTTCTTTAGGTATCTGATGATTACAGTATATTCTTAGGTGTAGAAGAAACTTCAGAGCCTCCAAAGAATCCCTAGAAAGAAACCTTGGAGATTTTGATCATCACTTTGAGGTAAGTTAAATTTTAATTTTGAGATTGAGATTTGTGGTAAAAATCGCATAAATTGTTATGGCTGATAGAATTCTAATTGAAAGTTTGGGTATCGTTACATTAGGGTTTGGATACAATTTATTTGAAGGGATCAAGATTTTGGATTTAATTGCGATCAAAGGTAAGGGTTTACATTCTTTGAAATCAAAATTAGCGTTGGACTGATCGTTTGTTTAATGGCTTAATTGTTCTATCCGTGTGCCTCAATTTTTGTGTCATCACTGTGTCGTTACGGTTGAAAACTTCAGATGTGTATGATTTTCTCGATATCTGTATTGTCATTATGCACGATTGAAATTTCAGACGTTTATTGATAGCTCGATTTTTGTGCCTTACGTCTTCGCCGTTTGCATCCACTTTTGCAGCCGTTAAATCGTACTAGGTTATTTTTCTTGTCCTTTCGTTATTCTTTTGTTTGGTATGTCTACAACCTTCATGATTTGCTGCCCCGTTTTGCGTGCACATAAGAAAGTCACTACCTGATTTTCCACATTGTCTTCCAGACGTGGGTACACATTTCCTTTTCATGTTCTGGTGATGTTAATGCATTCTCACATGACTTCATCAATCTTGCCCCATTTGACTTAATTGTTCTACACCATGATTACTTAATCATTAGATTTTATTTGGTTTCCCACTCCATCAGCAAGTGTGATTTCTTCTTGTCTGCGTATAAATTTTCTGCCTTCCTCTAACCTGCGATCACATCGTCTTGTGTTGCCATCAGCTTTCACAGTCAAAACTTACATGTGAAATATAAAATTGAGATTGCAGTTCCTATCCTTCAGCGTTTATAGGAAACGAATTGGTGTCTGACCTATTTATTAGCCTAATAAATTGTGTATTTTGACGAGCCATGTCACGTGGATTGGAACGTGGCCTAGCTCAGTGGGATAAGGTAAAGACCGCGATCTTATTTTCTGAACCTGATTTCACGAGTCAATGATGACAGGTGTGACCTTATTCTGAATGACTCTCTAGTATCTGTCTCTATACAAAAATATATTTTGGCATTTCAAAATTCTTTTGTGTATGTATTCTGTTAAAAATTCTGTATGTCCACAATTTCATTTTCTCAAACATTTTGTATCATTTTTGGTTGGTCTGTTGAGCGACCTTACTGGGCATTTGACTTACTCCCGTATTGTTTTCCTTTCAGGTGATCAGTAGGCGAGATTGGATTACAGAGCTAGCTATGTGACTGAGAGTTAGCGATTTAATTTCAGAGTTCTTTTGATTATTTTTAAAAATTATAATAAGCCGAAATATTTGGATTTGGATATTTAATTTGGAACTCCCTGTAGGAGTAATTGAGGATTAAATTACTGTTTTAAGTATATTTGACATTTAATTATGTAACTTGGAGGTTTCCTTTTTAGATGCTCTGAATAACCTGTTTGGGAGACTTTTGGAATTTTGAGGTTTTCTGACTCTGTTTATTTGATATTAGCGCTTCGAAAAATTCGTGGCGTTATAGTTGGTATCAGAGCTATAGGTTTAAACTCTTGTAGACTTATATGCTTAGGATCAGATAAGTTGTGAGATGGGTAGGATGGGTAGATTTAAGTTTATTGTCCTAGTCAGTATCTGATTCTAGTTTTCTTTTGTAGTAATGGCAAGCGGTCGTAATAATAGGCGAGCCAACAATCGAAATGCAGAGCGTCAAAACGTCACAAGGAATGAGAATTCGCCAGATCTTCTGACTATCCTGGCAAATCAGCAAGCTCAGCTGACTCAGCTACTGGCGAACCAACAAGCTCAGCTAAATCAACAGAATCAGCCGAACCCAAATCCGAATCCTAATCATGGGCAGGCTCAGACTCGTAGCTTATTAGAGCAGTTTGACAAGAAGAATGTAGAACCTTTTGGAGGTACAGACGATCCGATTGTGGCAGAGAAGTGGATTTCTCGACTTGAGAAAGTATTTAGGCCTATGGGTTGCACTGATGAGGAAAAGATAGAACTCACAGTGTATAAGCTAGACGGGGAAGCAGACCACTGGTGGAAAACTATTAAGGATAGTAAAATGGTAGAACAACGCAAAGCGATGACATGGGATCAGTTTAAGGACTTGTTCTTCGACCGTTACTTTTCTAAGAGTGTAAAAGAACAAATGTATCGTGATTTTCTTAACCTGAGGTAGGAGGAGAACGAGAGCGTCGCTGAGTATCAGGTCAAGTTTACACGATTGTCTTGTTATGGTAAGCAGTTGGTTGCAAACGAGAAGGATATAATGTAGATGTTTACTTGGGGTCTCAAGCCTAGCATTAGGCAGCGCATTGTTCCAGTTCCAATAGACACTTACGTTCAGTGTGTTGACATTGCGAAGACTATCGAAGCTGAGGCAAGGGATTACAGAGAGAAGAAAGACGCCAAGGCAGGCAAGAGAGACCGTCCAGAACTATCCCAGCCACACACGGCACATGGTGATGGAAAACGCATACAGACTTCTTCATCGATTTCTTTTGGTCAGAGGGGCCAAGGTCAGAGACAGAGTCAGGGTCAGAGTAATTTCAGCAGGGGTTCTAGTAAAAACTTTGCTCAGAGGCTCCAATCTACAGGTTTCGACCCTATTTATTAGAGGTGCAATAAGCGACATGGCGGCCAGAGTTGCCATTGGGATACATGAGCATGCTTCAGGTGTGGCCAGAAGGGTCATCATATCAGAGATTGTCTTATTCCAACATCAGGGCAATCTGAACCGCAGGGTTATGTTGCAGGGAGTACAGCCTCGGGCCCAAGGCAAAGTACGAGTCAGTCAATCGGAGGGCAGAAGCCTAGGACTGTCGGTAGGGTGTTTAACATGACATCTATTGATGCATCGGGTTCGAAGGATGTGGTGGCAGGTACGATTCATATTAACTCAATTGATGCGCATGTATTGTTTGACTCTGGTGCCACACACTTTTTTGTTTCTCTTTCGTTTGCACGTCACCTTGGGGTTAAACCTCAGTCTCTTGACTGTGAGTTGTCTGTGGATACCTGAGTTAGAGATTCTGTGATAGTTAAGTCAGTATTGAAGAACTGTAAGATTCGAATATGTGATAGGGACCTTCCTGGGGATCTAGTTCTTTTAGATATCCATGATTTTGACGTGATTTTGGGTATGGATTGGTTGGCATCCTATCATGCCTTAGTTGATTGCTTTGAGAAGCGAGTCCATTTCTGTTTATCTAATTCGTCTGAGTTTGAGTTTCGGGGTTCAAAGCCCAGGGGGTTGTCTATTATCTCAGCTATTTCGGCTCGTCGTATGCTTCATAAGGGTTGTGAGGGTTACATTGCACACATCCTTGATACTAATCATGGAGGTGTTGAGACATCAGACGTACTGGTAGTACGCGACTTTCCTGAGGTGTTTCCCGAGGAGTTGCCGGGAAAACCCATTGATTGTGAGGTTGAATTCACGATTGATTTGGTGCCTGGTGCGGCACCTATTTCTAAGGCTCTGTATCGAATGGTGCCTACTGAAATGAAGGAGTTAAAGGAACAGCTTCAAGAGCTACTTGATAGGGGGTTTATACGCCCTAGTGTATCACCTTGGGGTGCCCCTGTCTTGTTCGTCAAGAAGAAGGATGGCACGTTGAGACTTTGCATTGACTACTGCGACTTGAATAAGATCACCATACGTAACAAATACCCATTGCCGCGTATAGATGATTTGTTTGACCATCTTCAGGGAGCACGGTTTATCTCAAAAATAGATCTACGTTCTGGATACCATCAGCTAAAAGTTAGGGCAAAGGATGTGCCAGAGACCGCATTTAGGACTCGTTACGGTCATTACGAGTTCTTAGTGATGCCTTTTGGGTTGACTAATGTTCCTGCTGCTTTTATGGATCTGATGAATCGTGTGTTTATGCAGTATTTGGATAAGTTTGTTATTATTTTCATTGATGACATTTTGGTGTACTCTAAGTCAGAGGAGGAGCATAGTGAGCACCTGAAAACTATCTTACAGACTTTGAAAGACAACCAATTGTATGCAAAATTTAAGAAATGCGAGTTTTGGGGGCTTGAGCAAGTTACATTTCTGGGACATGTGGTGTCTAAGGATGGAATAGTTGTTGACCCTTCTAAGATTATGGCAGTGACTGATTGGCAGTGGCCTAACACTGTTACTGAAGTGCGAAGCTTTTTGGGAATGACAGGTTACTACCGTCGATTTATGAAAGGTTTTTCGAGAATAACAATGCCTTTGACTTAGCTGACTAAGAAGAACACCCAATTTGTTTGGAGTGAGGAGTGTGAGGCTTGTTTTCAAGAACTGAAGAAGAGGTTGGTGTCTGCACCTGTATTTACCTTACCATCTAGTTCTGGAGGTTTTGTGATATATATACTGATGCCTCAAAGAGAGGCTTAGGTTATGTGTTAATGCAGCATGATAAGGTGATTGCTTATGCTTCTAGACAGCTTAAGCCTTACGAGCAGAACTTCCCCACCCATGATCTTGAGTTAGCAGCTGTGATATTTTCTTTTAAGATATGGAGGCACTACTTGTATGGTGAGACCTGTGAGATATATACTGACCATAAAAGTCTTAAGTATATTTTCACCCAGAAGGAGCTGAACATGAGACAAAGGCGTTAGTTGGAGTTTTTGAAAAACTATGATTGCACGATTCATTATCACCCTGCTAAGGTGAATGTCATGGCCGACGCATTCTGTAGGAAGAGCACAGAAAACCTAGCAGCACTTATCACCTGTCAACCTCAATTATTAGAAGACATGAAGAACCTAGATCTGGAGATTAGATGGCAAGATGGTGGAGAGTACTTGGCTGCATTGCAGTTACAACCTACCTTGATTAGCAGGATCAAGGAAGCTCAAGATGGAGATTCTGGTATAGTTCGCATTATCGAGAACATTAATAATGGAGAACAGTCTGAGTTCAGAGTTGATGAGCACGGTGTAGTTTGGTTCCATAAGAGACTTTGTGTTCCAACAGATATGTCCTTGAGGAGGGAATTATTGTCAGGGGCTCATAACTCTAGTTTCTCTGTTGACCCAGGAGGAACACATATGTATCATGACCTTAAGAAGCATTTTTGGTGGAGCGGCATGAAGTCAGATATAACAGAATTTTTCTCTTATTGCTTGGTTTGTCAGAGAGTGAAGACGGAGCATTAGAAGCCTAGCGGACCACTTCAGCCACTTGAAATTTCACAGTGGAAGTGGGAGCATGTAACAATTGATTTTGTGGTAGGCTCACTAAGGATAGTCAGGGGTTTTGACACTATTTGGATTATTGTTGATACGTTAATTAAGACTGCACATTTACTTCCGATCTGAGCTACAACACCATTATCTGAGCTAGTGAAAACATATATTGATGAGATAGTGAGGTTACACGGGGTATCATTATCTATAGTGTCAGATCGAGATTCACATTTTACGTCAAAATTCTGGAGGAGTTTTCATAATTCTATGGCTACCAATCTCTGTTTCAACACCACTTACCACCCATAGACAGATGGGCAGTCTGAACGTACCATTCAGACACCAGAGGACATGTTGAGAGCTTACACACTAGACCTCGGTGGTAATTGGTACATCCATTTACCTTTAGTTGAGTTTGCCTACAATAACACCTAGCAGGCACGTAGTAAGATGGCACCATTTGAGGCATTTTATGGACGGAGGTGCATGACTTCATTATGTTGGGATGAGGTAGGAGAAAGACGGTTGTTGGAACCGGCATTAGTACAGTCGACTACTCAAAAAGTTGATTTGATTCGGAAACGTTTTAAAGCAGCTCAGGACAGACAGTGCAGTTATACATCTCACCGTCGTCGCGAACTTGAGTTTGAGGTGGGTGATCATGTGTTTTTAAGGATTTCACCTTGGAAAGGGGGTGATGCGTTTCGGTAAGAAAGGCAAGCTTAGCCCTAGGTTTGTTGGGCCATTCGAGGTTTTAGAAAGGATCGGTCCAGAGGCTTACAGAGTTGCATTGCTACCAGAGCTTTTACACATTCATAAAGTTTTTCATGTTTCGAATACGAGGAAGTATGTTTATGGTTCGACGCACATTGTGTCGTAAGAGCCTTTATCAGTGCAGGAGGACCTTTCCTACGAAGAGCAACCAGTTGAGATTCTTAACCGTCGTGATCAAGTGTTAAGGATGAAAGTCATTCCTTTAGTTAAGATTCTATGGCGAAACCACAAAATTAAGGAGGCTACTTGGGAGCCTGAAGAATATATGCGACATACTTATCTGCACCTTTTTGCGCCTCAAGTACGTTTTGATTCCAAGGAAGGAAGTAGTATTTAGAGAGGGATGATGTTAGACCCCTCATATTTAAATGCATAAAAAAATAGAGGAAAAGAAAAGAAAATTAAATTAGATAATATGGGGACATGATGGATATTTTAGAATTATAATTATGTTAGGAATATAAGTATTTAAATTTCTTTAGGTATCTGATGATTACAGTATATTCTTAGGGGTAGAAGAAACTTCAGAGCCTCTAGAAAATCCCTAGAAAGAAACCTTGGAGATTTTGATCATCACTTTGAGGTAAGTTTAATTTAAATTTTGAGATTGAAATTTGTAGTAAAAATCGCATAAATTGTTGTGGCTGATAGAATTCTAATTAAAAGTTTGGGTATCTTTACATTAGGGTTTGGATACAATTTATTTGAAGGGATCAAGATTTTGGGTTTAATTGCGATCAAAGGTAAGGGTTTACATTCTTTGAAATCAAAATCAGCGTTGGACTGATCGTTTGTTTAATGGCTTAATTGTTCTATCCGTGTACCTCAATTTTTGTGCCATCACTGTGTCGTTCTGTTGAAAACTTCATATGTGTATGATTTTCTCGATATCTGTATTGTCATTATGCACGATTGAAATTTCAGACGTTTATTGATAGCTCGATTTTCGTGCCTTACGTCTTCGCCGGTTGCATCCACTTTTTGTGGCCGTTAAATCGTACTGCGTTATTTTTCTTGTCCTTTCGTTATTCTTTTGTTTGGTCTGTCTACAGCCTTCATGATTTGCTGCCCCGTTTTGTGTGCACATAAGTAAGTCACTACCTAATTTTCCACATGGTCTTCCAGACGTGCGTTTACTTTTCCTTTTCATGTTCTGGTGATGTTAATGCATTCTCACATGACTTCATCAATCTTGCCTGATTTGACTTAATTGTTCTACACCATGATTACTTAATCATTAGATTTTATTTGGTTTCCCCACTCCATCAGCAAGTGTGATTTCTTCTTGTTTGTTCAGTACTGCGTATAAATTTTCTGCCTTCCTCTAACCTGCGATCACATCGTCTTGTGTTGCCATCAGCTTGCATAGTCAAACTTACATGTGAAATATAAAATTGAGATTACAGTTCCTATCCTTCAGCGTTTATAGGAAACGAATTGGTGTCTGGCCTATTTATTAGTACCTAATAAATTGTGTATTTTGACGAGCCATGTCACGTGTATGTGACTATTTTGTTCTGACTTACCCACGTGGATTGGAACGTGGGCTAGCTCAGTGGAATGAGCTAGAGATCGCGATCTAATTTTCTGAACCTGGTTTCACGTGTCAGTGATGACATGTGTAACCTTATTCTGAATGGCTCTCTAGTGTCTGTTTTTGTAGAAAACTATATTTTGGCATTTCAAAATTCTTTTGTGTATATGTTCCGTTAAAAATTATGTATGTCCGTAATTTTGTTTTCTCAGACATTTTTTATCCTTTTTAGTTGGTCCGTCGAGCGACCTTGCTGGGCATTTGGTTCACTCCCTTATTGTTTTTCCTTTCAGGTGATTAGTAGGTGGGATTGGATTACAGGGCTAGTTGTGTGACTGAGAGCTAGAGGTTTAATTTCAGAGTTTTTTTTTTTTTATTTTTAAAAATTATAATAAGAGGAAATATTTGGATTTGGATATTTAATTTGGAACTCCCTGTAGGAGTAATTGAGGATTAAATTACTGTTTTAAGTATATTTGACATTTAATTATGTAACTTGGAGGTTTCCCTTTTAGATGCTCTGAATAACTTGTTTGGGAGACTTTTGGAATTTTGAGGTTTTCTGACTCTGTTTATTTGATATTGACGCTTCAAAAAATTTGGGGCGTTACAATTTTACACAAGGGGTATTTTAGTAATTTTACATACTCGGTGAGGGGACTGTTCTGGGAGTATGCGTGAGTCAATATTGAATTCATAATATCGTAGTATATACTATATACTAATAATCGGAATCTTCCGTTTATGTTAAAGCAACAGACTTTCCGGTTAGACTAGCTTAGCTTCTGATCTAGGTAAGGGTTTCTAACTGAACTCCGAGTAAGGATTTCTATCCGAACCCTAAATTCGATGACTTGTTCTCGTAAGTATTCTCTCGATTTTCTTATGGCTAATGTTGAACACTGAGATTTGCATTGATATTAGCATGTTATTGCCAAGAAAACCCACACATTGAAGCTGAATCGGTTATTTGAAAATCTTATCAATGCTTGCCTGTTATTGCATGCTGAGCAAATATGATAATTGTTTGCATTCTTCCTTGGAATTGTTATACTTAAATTTGATAATTGTTCGTATTTGTTCTTGTTGTTTGTTTGTGGTTATTCTGAAATTATGAGTGATGAATTATATCAGCATGCTTAATTATCATTGAAACCCTAACTGATTTAAGTTAATTGAATTCATGTTGATGTTCATTTTTATTACATGTCAAGCATTGAATTTCTCGTTGATTCTACGATTGTAGTTTTATGTGTTGACATAGGGGTCTGTTCTAAGGGAGGCATTAGAAGGAAGGTATAATACCCCGAACCTAGGGTTAGGTTTACTCAGACATATTAACTTATTATCTTAGAGGTAATTCTGGTAAGTGACATTATGAGATCTTTAGCAACGTTTATTGTGAGAAGTAATATTTGGGATCTCTAATTACATTTTTATATGGGCCCTAAGTTACAAATAACGATTTGGGTGTAATTAGCAATTAATGGAAGTGAGGGGGTTACATTACAAAAATGTAATACCCCGAACCTAAGGTTAAGTTTACTCAGGCATATTAACTTATTATCTTAGTGGTAATTCTGGTAAGTGACATTATGAGATCTTTAGCGACGTTTATTGTGAGCAATAATATTTGGGATCTCTAACTGCATTTTTATATGGGCCCTAAGTTGCAAATAACGATTTGGGTGTATTTGGCAATTAATATAAGTGATGGGGTTACCTTACAAAATTATAATTGAATTAGGGTTTACTATGCAATTAATCTTATATCTCAATTCGTTTATTTTAAATTGGCGAATGAATATTTAAAATGGCAGAGAGAGATTTGGAGAGGAAACAAAACGGAGTTATTGGTGACAATTTAACAATAATTACATTTTTTTACTAAGTTTTTAAAGATAAATGCTTAATTGCACTGTAGACCCTAAGGTTTCCAACGATTTGCAATCAGAACCCCAAACTTTAAAACTTGACATCCAAGACCCCAACGTTTGACACATGTTGCAATCTGTGGAATTTATTAACGGGAGTCACATATTCCGTTATTTGTTGAGGGTAAAATCGTCTTCTTAGGTCATTTTTAATAATTTGATGACTGAGATGTAAACACGTGTAAAGGAGACAGCCACTATGTGCTCATAGACGTGTGTATAGGGGCTTAGAGAGAGAGTGAGGACAGCCATGAAGTGGCTGCCATATGTATATACATGTGATGGTGATGGTGTTTGAAGACAGTGGATAGAAAGTAAGAAGGTCACGTTTAAAGTAGCCAAGGTGGCAGCCTTGTTATGTGAGTTACGGGCTAAAATGGTACAACCAAGGGGCAGCAATGGAGATTTCAATGTGGTGCTTGATAGATGGCATGAAATGGGTCTTGAAACGTGGGAGGAAGCAGATTTGTATTGTGTACTATATACGGGTGTGTTGGAAAGAAAAACATATGAGAAAAAGATGTGCAAATGGCTGGGTGTTTAGTGCTGTGTATAATGAGAGAGAAAGAATGGGCTGCGGATTTCGATTAGAGAGAGAAGGCAGCCATGAAAAGTACCAGGTGAGTGTATGAGTGTGCTTATGGCCTGTGTGTATGAGTGCCTGAAGATGGAGAGAAACCGTGGGTTTCGTGGTAGAGAAAGAGAGACCACGGGCTGTTGCAATAGGGATAGCAGCTGGGTGTTTAGGTGTGTATATGTTTGTGAGTGCTGAGTGTGAGAAGAAAGAAAGGAGGGAGAAGAGAAGCTACAGCCGTGAGGCAGTAGCTCTGTGTGTGTGTGTGTGCGTGCATGGGTGTTTGTGTATGTATAGTCGTGCAACATATTTGGCGCCAAAAAGGAACAGTGAAGGTGGGTTTTCCCTCCATTGGAAAATACAAGAGAGAATGACCTAAATACCCCTGCAGTTAGGATATTACTAACGGAATATGTGACTCCCGTTAATAAATTCCATAGATTGCAACATGTGTCAAACGTTGGGGTCTTGGATGTCAAGTTTTAAAGTTTGGGGTTCTGATTGCAAATTGTTGGAAACCTCAGGGTCTACAGTGCAATTAAGCCATAAAAAAAGAGTGAGGGATAAAGAATAGAAAATGGAGAAGACGGGAGAGAATCAGAGAGGGCAGCCGGCCCTAGAGCCATATCACGGCAGCCCCATCGTCGGCCACACTTAGTCACCGGTGATCAGCTCCAGCCGCGCCTTCATCGAGCGCCATCGCCCAATGCCTCTGCGACTGTCGTACCGCAACAAACGCGTCGCTGCCACCACCTCACGATACTCATCATCGGCCAACCAAAATCTTGATGGACACCAAACTATGACCATCGGCCGGTTGTCAAATCTCTCCCTCAGTCCACCGACCAACTGCCTTGGCTGTCGCGACCTCTAATCGGCGTCGCGACTGCAATTCCATGGTGAGCCAAAATGGCAATCGCCGATCTTCATCCACCACTGCCGTAATCTGTAACCATCGGCGACCATCCACTACAAGCCACCACCATGGGTCCTCAAGCAAACCGCCTTGCCATCCAAGCACTGCCCACCGTCAGAGAGACATCCTCAGTTCAACCACAATGGCTGTCGAATTTTCGTCGCCACCACCAGGATCCATGATTATGGCGTAAAATTGGTTTTGTGGCATTATCCGTGAAACGGGGTATGGTGGTGTCGTGATTTTGGTTCGGTGAGCAGTGGTGGTCTAACAGCGGTGCTTACAGTGATTGTAGTTAGTTGGGGTAAATGCACTTTACCCCCCTATACTTTAAGGCGGTTTCACTATGGCCCCCCATACTTTAAATAGTTGAACTAAACCCCCCTGAACTCATCAAAACTGGGCAAAATGGAACGGCCGTAACTGAGATTGCTGAAATGTCACAACTACCCTTCTTTTAAACAGAACTAAAAATCCTCTCAAACCATTTGGGGTGGGTGAAGGGAGAATGGAGAGAAGAGCAAGGAGCAACGGCGGTGGTGGCGCCGCGGGGCTGTTGCAGCCGCGGGTGGCGAGAAGAGATAAGAGGAAGGAAGAGAGGGGGGGTTAGTGTCGCCGGCAGGGGGAGGGGGACTGACGGCATAGCAGGGTTGTTACGGTAGTGGGGCGCGCGGGGGGGAGGGGAGAGGGAGTGAAGATGAAGAAAGAGAGAGGGAGGGGGTTGGCGTCACTGATGGCAAAGAAGGGACTGCCGACAGAGAGCTCAGCAGTTGTGGCAGTGAAGGGCAGGGGCAAGAAGAGGAAAAGAAGAGAGAGGGAGGGGGTTGGCGTCGCCGATGGCGGGGAAGGGGCTGCCGGTGGAGAGCTCGACGGTTGGGGCAGTGGAGGGCGGGGGAAAGAAGAGGAAGGAAGAGGATGGGTCGGCACCGTCGACGGGGGGAGGGGGGCTGCCAGCAAAGAATAGAGCGCCGGCGTGAGATGCCCGAAGGAGGGTTGGCGGCGCATGGATAGAGATTAGGGTTTTCAGTGGAAAAATTAGGGCTTGGGAAGGGCACAGTCGGGTCGGGTCAAGTGGGCATGGAGCGGGTCGAATTTGGGTCGACTTGTGACTGTGAGGAAGTGCCAAAGAGGGCGGGCGCGGGTCAGGGCATATGGGTTCGGGTATACCCACTGGATTTTTGAAATTAAACTTTGAAAATTCAAAATTTCAGAATAAATTTCTTTTTTTTTTTTTTTTTTTTTGTGGTTACCCTTTAAAAGGAAGATTTGCAAATGAATTGAAATGAAAATGGTCACCTTTTGTAAAATTTCTAAGGTTTGCAAATGGAGTGAAATGAAATTGGTGATTTTTTGGGTATTTTTTACAAGTCTTTAGTATTTTATTAGGTCAAAAAGGTAGTTTCGTCCTAAAATTGCAGGTTCTAGGCGCTAAACATTTCCCGCCCAAAAACTGTGTTAACTTGGATGGAAAACGTCAATTTTGCATAGTTTTGATGAGTGCGGGGAGGTTTAGTTCAACTTTTTTTAGAAGAGGGGGTCATATTGCAACCGTCCTAAGTAGAGGGGGTCAAAGTGCATTTACCCCTAGTTAGTTTACATGTGTGTAGTAGTGTGTTTGGGGAGTTATTGTGATTTTGGCGCGGTGTGTTTTTAAAGGTATCATGTCGGTGCTTGCGGTGGCCGGAATGACGTTGTGGTGGTGCTTGCAGTGGCTGGAATGGACTAAAGTGTGGCTATGCATGTTTGTATGGTTCTTGTATGGGGGTGCGTGGGGCTGTGTGAATACTATTGTGTTCGCTTTGAAGGGTGAAGTGGTGTACCTAGAAATGCATGTTCTTGTGTGTTTTAGGATGAGTAATTGGTGGGTGCTTGGAGGATTTTGGAAGTGACGGATTACTTGGGTGAAAAATCAATTGGTGGAGATGAGTTGTGCGACTATGTGGTATGGTGAGTACATGTGTGTTGTGTACAGTATGTGTACATGTGTAGGTATACCCTATGCATGTGTGTGCATTTTGGACGGGGAAGCGTATAGGTTATGAGAATATATAAAAAGGGAATGGTTAGCATGAGCTCTAGAGATTAACTGAGTACTATTTAGCGCAAGGTTGCTTGGTGGGTTATAAAAACGGATGAATTGATGGATGTTCGGCAACGGTGATGAAATGCGAAGAATGACACGTTCAAATGAATGTTTTGTTATCTGATTGAAGGGGATTGAGTTGAAACTCTTCCCCATATTGTGATCAAATTGTTTGTGATTGTCTGAAACCCTTCTCGTATTGCCCTTTGAAGTATCTGTGTTTGTTTTGAAACTCTTTGAAAAATCGTCATTTCATTCCAAAATGATGACTTTGAAAATGATCTTCAAATGAGCATTTTGATATCATTTTATGGTTGTTAATGATCATTTTGGAAAGTCATCAAATTGCTTAGGATTGTTTAAACTACTTGGAAATTAATCATCGTCTAGACTCGTGAATCGTTTGTAATTCTTTCGGTTGTCCTTGAACGATCTTACTGAGCTCTCAAAAGCTCACCCTTTGTTTGACTCACTTCTGCAGGTGATCAGTTGAATGATCGGGAATGGGTTTAGAGTCTGTGTGAGATTCCGGTGAGCCCACCACTACTGTGTAGTGAGACCCATGCGTGGGTTGGTGCTGTTTACTCGTTCTATAAGAACTTGAGTTATAAAGAACCTAAATTTTAATAGTTCAAGTTTAGCAATTTTGTAATCTTGTATTTTGAAGGGTTTGAGTTTATGTTAAGTTAGATGCTTTGAAGTATGTGTCAGTAAACAGGATTTGATAGGTTTGATGTGAAGTGATAGGTTAACCTCCGAGAGTTCGGGGCAATGAAGCTCTGAATTTCAGGGATGTTACAGTCTCACACATGCGCACCTCTGTCCCTAACCCACCCAGTTGAGGGCAACAATTGAAAACCCTCAAACTTCATAGTTCTAAGGCGAACTTTTGACTTTACCCTCAGCTCCAAGGCCTCGTACTAAAGGGACCTCCTGATTCTTTATATAATAAACGACTTGTATACATACTGGTGATCACCCACTAATAACAACCTGAGTTACGAACATGAGGTATATGGTACAAGTTGAGTCGAAGAAATGACCTTACACTGGCGTTGAGGGAGAAACCACACACCCGGGTCGTTCAGTGTTCTACCCTTTTCTTGGGAAAATACCTGTTTTGGTCTATGGCATAATGGTAAGGGAACCAACCAATATTTTGTAAGCCAACTGGTAATCTCACAAAAGAAGGATGGCTTTGACTAACCGGCTGGTTTTCCGCGCTCCTAACCGAACGGTTAGTCAGTAATTGCATTACCTAAAAATTCAAAACTAGCTGGCTTATACCCTAAAAAATAAACCTCCTAACCAACCCTGCCAGTTGCTCACTGAGTGACTAGACAATTAGTTAAAACCCTCATTTTCTAGAATCAAACCTTAGATCCACTAACCAACCGGTCGGTTTACCTCTCTAAGTGACCGGACAAACCCTAAACATACTGACGAACCTGTCGGTTCACTCATCAAGTGAATGGACGGTTAGTCGAAACTCTTCATGCCCCAAGAGTTTCAGAGTCAAACCCTAGACACATTGACCAACCGACCAGTTCACTCACCGAGTGACTGGACGGTTAGTCAAAACTGTTCCTACCCCAAAAAATTTCAGATTCAAATCCTAAACCCACTGCCCAACTGACCGGTCAACCCTTAAGGTTACCGGACGGTTAGTCAGAACCTTGACCTTCCCAAAAAAATTTCAAATCCAAATCTTTCAACCTACTGACCAACTGGCTGATTAACCCTCCAGGTTACGAGACGGTTAGTAAGAACCCTAACCTTTCCAGAGTTTTTCATACCCCCGAACTTAAAATCGACTGACCAACAGGTCATCCATGAGGTTACCGGACGGTTAGTCATAACATTGACCTTTCCAGAGTTTCTCGAAATTCCAAACCTCCAACCCACTGACCAACCGATCGCTTAACCTGCAAGCTTAACCGGACGGTTAGTTAGCACCCCACTATTTCAAACATTCTCCCAAAATCCCAGAATTACCTACTGAATAACCAGACAGTTAACCCACGAGGTTAACCGACAGATTAATCAGTGTCAAATTCCTATACGGATATAAATCAATCGATTCAATATTTTATATTGCAGTGTGCTCTAATTGTGTGGTCCTATCTATGCTATAGTTTCCTAGCTTAAGTCATACTTGTTCAACTCCCTTTAATCCTTAGGGTAACAAGAAATTAAAAATATAATAATTAAATAAAAACCTTTCTAGAGTTCAAAATATTTTCATTTTCTCTCTTAGAAGGTAACACCCTCTGGCATAGATTCGACACTCTGGCTTCGGGACTAATCCGAAGAATTCTCTCACATACCATTGGCTGGAGAATACCCTCAGATCCACGACATTGCCAGAATCCTCAAAGATATGCAAAATGGTTTCCAAGAAAGTCTCACTGTTTTGGACTCTTAACATGCAAGGACGGCTATGGAGTTAAAATTGCTTAAAGAGGACCGTAGAACATATACATTCATACCACATTTACGGCATAGACAGCTTCTCTCACTTAAATGAAAGACGCCATCAACAAAGGAACAATAATCAAGGATGGGAAGCCAATATGCAAGCCTGGTCGAAAGAATCCCAACACCTAGCCGAGGATGTTTGTAGACAATGACACAGTCACATCTCGAGAGTTGGTTTCTTGGGAGCCAACTATCAATAGACAAAAGTTCTCCCATCTTCATGCCCTTATAGACAAGGTGTTTAAGCAGCTGCATCAGTAAAAGTGTAATCGCCAAGTCACCCCACACTCCTACACCATAAGGGCTCGACATGCAAGCTCGATGTGAATATCACCAAGCATTGGGACACCATACAGGGAAATGTATCATCTTGAGGCGCCATGTTCAAGATCTCATCACCAATGGTTTTATCAGCCATCTTGCCGAGTCCAATAAGAAAGAAGAACTTCTGCCACTCACCTAACAAGCAAGGTGAAACATCTCTTTAGGCACTAGATCTTTCTACGCCTGACTAGGAGGAGGACATCATATATTCAGTTAGCTAGATCGCCCTAGAATAGCTGATGGTCAAAGGTTTTTACGATGCCGAGCCGAGCACGGTGCCAAGTCAGAACCTTAGTTTTAGTTTCATCTCAATTGGTTTTTCTAGCAGCTCCTAGATTGTTTTTTTCGAATTCTTTTGATTGGTAATATAGTTAATGTTTTGCTTAGTCTGATGCGGTTAACAAAAAAATAATAAATAATAATAAATGAGAGTCAAAAAAGAAAAGAACTAGAATATTCAAAATTTTGAAAAAGCCCCAAAGATTTTCTTTTGCAAGGGAACAAGCTCTGACATCAGTACGAAGCTCTGATATTGGGATACGTCCAGAAAACTTAAGCGGACTCTAATAGCTGAAGGATTCCCTCAGCACAATAATCTCGTCCAAATCTTCAGTGATCTACAAAAGAATTTGAAGCTAACCTCACAACTCTAGCATCTCAACATAACAAAATCGCCTCTGATGTAGGATTACTCATGGAAAAAGAGTGAAACAAAGAATCTGGAGAGGAACCAAAGATCGAAGAGAAAGAATGGAGAATAAAGGAAAGCCTGGACTCGAAGCTGATAAGCAGTATGAATCTAATGATGAAGGAAAGACTATTGCCCCAGAATGGGAGGAAAAATTGGCTACCTAGAGTCCCACATTGCTAGGATGAGAAGGACCGATGACCCAATGGACCTCTATAACCTTATCATGAGCCTGGAGGATAGTTTCCCTCTGAAGTTTAAAATTTTGATATGGACAAATTTGATAGGATGAAGGATCCACAGATCCATGTGAAGATGTATATGTGTGCATTAGCTCCTCGTGGAGTTAACCAGAATTAGTTGGTACAGTTTTTTTCTCGAACCTTGACCGGAGCGCTGCTCGATCGTTCTCCACCCTTGACGATTCAAGAGCGCAACATGGGAAGATGTGGTGCAATAATTTGTCAAGCAGTACCAGTACAATGCGGATTTGGATATTATTCAAAGAGACCTAATGACTACCAATAGGAGTGCAAGGCATCAGTATCAACCTTTATAATACGATGGAGAAATAAGGCCGCTCAGATGATTAATCGCCCATCAAAAGAGGAATATGTTAACATGATAAGGAACAACTTGTTGCACGTGTACCATGATGGGCACTATCACTTTTCATTCAAAACGCTAATGGGATCCTTAATACAAATAGAAGATGCATGCCATCAACTAGGTGAACAATACCCCGAGAAACTAAGCCTAGAGGATACGAAGACGGTGGGAGGAATACCAATGCTCAGTAAAAGCTAGCTAGTGAAAATAACATCAAAAGTGCTAGGTCTCTACAGGCAGTGTCAAGGGAAGCCATTCCCAAGCCACAAGGACGATTCACCTGTTTAAATTCCCCATCGACATAAGTCTTTGAACAATTGCTACAGGGAGGTCTGATTGCCAAGTTGTCGCCTACTACTTCATCGGTTGTCTTACTCGAAGGACACGATACCCAACATTGTTATGCTTATCATCAAAGAGCCGCTCAT
>JAVXUO010002067.1:0-38052 GCA_033065855.1 Escallonia rubra
ATTGCTACTATTTTGCTATTCTTTGCTGCTACTGCCATTGCACCAGCAGTGTGTGCGCGCGCACGCATGACAACGTGTTCAAGTGTTTTTTTGTGCAGCTGGGTGAGAGTGTGTATGGGTTTAATGTGTGCTTGTGTTAGTGTATTAGTAAGAACAGTGTGTGTGTGTAGTGGGCATTATGTGTACTGAGATGTGTAGGTATACAATGAGCATGTGATTTAAATATAGTGTGTTGGGTATGCAATGAGTGATTTTGTGTGTGATGTGGAGTGCAATGGTGTATCTTGAGGTTGAGCACTTTTAATGCATCGTTGGCATCTTTACAGTATTATGTTTAATGTGGCAGGGGTACTTTGACTTTGAGTCTCCTGAGCAGGAAGCAGCGGGAAGAGTTGCTTTTTTCCATCACATTTCAACTAACTATACAAAGTGGATGGAAGGCGCGAGGAAATTTGCAATTAGCAAGGTAGGAGAAGATGCACATCCAGAATTATGGCGGAAACCATCCCCGGAATGGATCCGCAATGATATTTGGCAGAAGATGGTGGATGTATGGGCAAGCACTAAATGGCAGGAAAAATCCAGATGTGCAAAAACAAATCGATCTGTAAATGATGAGCCATCTCATACAGGTGGTTCCGTGCCGTTGATTGGAGTTGAATTAAAAGAGAAGATGCCAGATTATTAGTGACGCGAAGCTGAACCTAGAGGTGTACGAATTAACACATAAACTTAAACATGATTCTAATGGTCAGCCATTGGAAGAGCAAGACCGCCCATATGTCTCCAAGAAGGCAAAGGCCATCCGCGTAAGTTTGTTTTTGCAGCTGATTTTTTATCTATTTGGTTTGATGAATCTCTAACTCAACTTGCATTTTGCATGAGTTACAGGACGCATATGCTGTGAGATTTGATGAAATTAGTTCTCAGGAGCCTAGCTCTTCCTTGATAGATTATGATGCAGCAGAATTGTGGCGACAAACGCCTGGGGTTCGCGACAAGAAAGGACGTATACGTGGTACTCGCGAAACCGCACGAGATGCCAGGGCATCGATGCATATTTCACTGGATCAGCTTCCATCCTCCGAAAATTGGAAAGACGAAATTGCTAAGATTGTGCAACATGAGGTACAGAAGATGAAAGAGATTGAAATTGCTAAGCTTGTAGAGATTGAGGTGGAAAAACGGATGAAAGAGAAGGACATGCAGCAGGTACTCTTTTCTTTGATGCATCGTAGTGATTCTCTTGCATTAATTTGAATGAAATTGTTAAAAAGGAAGGGGGAAACCTGCTGTAATGGGGCTGCCAAAGGGCAGCAGCTATGAGGTTCTGTGGTGTTTTTGTGTGTAAAAGTGTAAAAGGAAGGGAGAACTGTTGTGTAGTGTGTTTTGTGTGCGATTGAGGAAAAAGAGGGAAAAGGAAGGGCTGCCGAGTGGGCAGCTGTGTTGGGGGCATTGTGCGTGAGTTGTTGTGATGTTTAGATGGATGTAAAGGAGGAAAATAGGAGAGGGAGAGGCTGCCAAGGGCAGCCATGGTAGGGTGGTGCAATTGGATTGTACAATTTGGTTTGTTTGGTTGGTGTTACTTTTAGGTTAAAGTCATTGACCGTCTATTGAAAAAAATGAAACCTTCTTTCTTGGCTAATTAGTTTTGGTGTGTTCTGGGGCTAAACACATGGGCAATTTACATGTCAAATTTATCTGTGCATTAATTGAGATAAACAGCTAAGCTTAGAAGATTACCAAGTTTGTTGTGTCTGTTTGCTGATAGATAGTGTATTTATATGGTGGTGGAACAGTTTTTCTAGTATGAGACAGTTAATTTTTCATTAATACTGCACGAAATACATCCTTTAACATGCCTTTAATTGCTTTGATACAGGCCGAAGTTAGCACGACTGATGCTACTGAGAATGACAATGATGAAACATTCGACGAGCTAGGTGGATGATTGTCTTATGTGACCAGATTTGACGTTACGTTTGTTGGGATTTTTGTTCATTTTGGTAACCAAGCAACTGATTGATTTAGATGTATTATTGTTCACTTTTGGTGATATTTAACAAATGTTGAATATTTGTTATCTTTAGTTCATTATCGGATGTTGACGTTGGATTATTTAATGATGGATTATTATTGTCAATAGTTGTTGCATTAATTAAGAATAGTATAATCTATTTATGCATATTTAATGATTTTTATTTTCAAAATTTTTAGCTCTTAAATATGATTTTTGCGACGGAATTAGCGACGGAAAAAATCAATTAGCACCTAGAAATATGATTTTTGAGACAGAATTAGCGACGGAATATTTCCCTTTAGCGACGGAATAATTCTCCTTTAGCGACGGAAAATATAAGCTCCAATATATGGTTTTGCGACGGAATTGGCGACGGAATATCCGTTAAAAAAAAAAATTTTAATTATATTTTAATTATATTTATTTATTTTTAAAAAAAGTTAATTTTCTGAAAATTGCAAAATAGTTTTAGCGACGGAAATTCCGTCGCTAAAGGATGACCAATTCCGTGGCTAAAGACTAAGGCATCACTGATGGAACACAAATTCCGTCGGTAAAACCTTTAGCGACGAGGGTTTAGGCGACGGAACTTTACCGACGGAATTTCCGTCGCTAAAGGATTTAGCGACGGAATTTGCATATTTAGCGACGGAATTTTTCCGTCGCTAAAGGTTATTTTTCTTGTAGTGCAAATACACCAAAGAGCTACTCAAAAGATTTGACATGGAAGCATCAAATGCTTTTGACACTCCAATGAGCTCTTCTTTAAAGATTGATATAGATGAAAAGGGTAAGGATGTTGATATTAAGCGCTATCGAGGTATGATCGGATCACTCCTTTACCTTACCGCAAGTAGACCCGATATAATGTTTAGTGTTTGTTTATGTGCTAGATTTCAAGCTTGTCCTAAGGAATCTCATTTGATTGCCGTCAAGAGAATCCTTAGATATCTTAAGGGCACTCACGATTTAGGGTTATGGTTTCCTAGAAACACTTCATTTTTTGACCTAATTGGTTACTCCGACGCCGACTATGCCGGTTGTAAAACCGAGCGGAAAAGTACTAGTGGAGGTTGCCAATTCCTAGGTCACTCTCTTGTTTCTTGGAGTTCCAAAAAGCAAAATTCGGTTGCACTCTCTACCACCGAAGCCGAATATATGGCGGTTGGTGCTTGTTGTGCACAAATTCTTTGGATGAAACAAACTCTTTTGGACTTTGGACTCAAGTATGATCACATACCTATCTTATGTGATAACACTAGTGCCATTGACTTGACCAAAAATCCCATCCAACATTCAAGCACAAAGCACATAGAAATCAAACACCATTTTATCTGTGATCGTGTGCAAAAAGGTGATATTGTTCTTGATTTCGTGGACACAAATCACCAATTAGCGGATATCTTCACTAAACCTTTAGATTCGAAGAAGTTTACCGCTCTTAGAAGAGAACTTGGCATGTCTTCACCTATGTGACTAAATGTTATATCTCTTGTGCATAATCATGCTTGTTACTCTTTACATGCTTGAGCATTATCTCATATGCTTATAGCATGTTTTGGTTGATTTTTCTTTTTCCAAACAAATGTTGATTTTATTGATTTTTATGATTTGCACACACTTCTATGGCAATATTAATATGCATAATCATGTTCAAGACTGTTTGATTTTTTGCATTATAGTCGACTGCATTAGGAAATACAGTCGACTGCATTGGTCATTACAGTCGACTGCATTCAGAATTGCAGTCGACTGCATTACGGGGAAAGGGCATAAATCGAGCCCAGATCTCAGATTTCAGCAGATTTCCTCACTCTCTCTTCGAACCGAACCCCTTTCTCTCCTACGGCCTCATTTTTCGTGCATTCAGCTTGAACTTGGTATGTTTTTCTTCCCAAATCTTGTTATATTACATCTTTTACGCACTTTCTCTGATCGAATACACCTACATTGTTCAAAATCTGTTGAAATTCGAAATTTCTATCTATAGTATATTTCTTCAGATCTACTTCAATTAAGCATGCTACTGTATGATTTAACGCTTGATTCATGTTTAGGGTTGCTTATTACATGTTCCTACATAGTTTAATTACATTTTTTCATGCAAAATTCGTTTTTCCCCAATTTTTATGAACTAGGGTTTTCGTTTGTCAAAATTTCTTCAAATTGATTATGCGATTACATGTTTAATCACTTGATTCATGCTTAGTTATGTCTATTGCTCAATTATACACGGTTAATTTCATTCAATTTGTCCAAAATTAAATTTTCCCCAAATTGCATGAATTAGGGTTTATCTTTTTCTCAATTTTTTATGTTTTCCATTTTTTTTGCATCTTCATTTATCTCACATTTTTTTTATTTTTCTGTTTAGACTCTTTCAGAATGGCAAGAGAGAAACGTGCACGTGCCAGTTCATCTCGCTCACGAGCTGCACCCGAGCCCGAGCCCGAGCCTATCGCGGTTGAATTTGATCAAAATCGATATCGGACCCGCGAGGCTGCCGATCGCTTTTCTGCACAACTCTCTTCCCCTCTGACTCCAGGTTTGAGACTGGATACTCCTTTTCTTTTCACCATAGGTGTTCTTAGAACCCTTCAGGATAGTCTTCTAGATCGCTTCACAGATAGGAACACCACTCTCTATTATCCTGATGCCATCCGCCTATTTTATGCGAATTTAAATTGGAACATCGCTACTGAGTCATGTACCCTCACGTCCTATGTTTTTGGACGCCGCATTTCATTCTCTCAGTCTCGTCTAGCCACTATTCTAGACCTCCCCGATAGTGGTTTCTCATTTTCATTAGACATGATTCCTGTAGCTGGTCAGTCACATTGGTTTGACCGACCTTTTACTATTGAGGAGCAGCTTCGACATACACTTCATTGTCGACAGGTTCGGGCTGCGAGCAAGCCCAGCCTACGTGACCTACCACCTCTGTCTCGTCTGTTCCATCATATCATCGCTCACAACGTCATTCCTAGAACTGGAGGTCTTTCACTTGTTTCTTACTTGGACGTTCAGCTCCTGACCTTCTTTCGCTCTGGCACACCGCTTAACCTACCTCGTTAGGAGCGCCTCACATCCTGCCTTAGCTCTACCATATGGCCTCCTACTCACTCGCATTCTTGCTGCATTTGACATACCTCTTATGGGTGAGTATATTGAAGTCACTAGGCACCTCGTACTAGACAGCTCTACCCTTCGTCGAAAGGGCCTTTTAGATGGTCATGACCGCTTCTTACCGGAGCCTGACATGGACGATGTCCCTGTCGATGATGATGAGGATGAGGCTGATGAGGCTGATGGTGATGATGATGAGGACGTTGACGTTGATGTTGATGTTGATGCTGATGCTGATCGAGCTGCCGGCGACGGGATTGATCGTGATTCACCTCCGTTGATCTTTTCGGGTACATATGAGGCGGGCACTTCTTCCGGTCCTTCTACTTCTGGATATGACGCGATCCTCGCACGCTTAGATATGATGCAGCAGCATATGCATGCCGGTTTCAGTCGGATGGATCTCGCCCATAGCCAGCTCAGTCGACGCCTTTCTCGCATGGAGGATCATTGTGGGATTCAGTGTCCCGAGGAGGACTTCTTTCATCCACCACCTCCACCATCGGGTCCTTAGGCGTTAGGAGTTGATTTATGTCTTTATTTGCTTATGCTCCCAGACTCGTTTATGTATTTCAAAACTTGTCATGGATGTTATGCGTAGTATTATTAAAACTTGGTTTAAATTAGCACTTTGTCTCTCGCTTCTCTTGCGGCACGTTTGATTTATATTACGTTTTTTTATGAGCTATTATTACAAGTCTTGATATACCTTTTGATGGATATTCAAGTACTTATGATTTCTTGTTTTTTGAATGCCCTTGTTGGCTATAATGATTATCCATGGATGGATACATAAGTTGATCACTTTCACACACACCCTTGATTTTTTTCAATGATGTCAAAAGGGGGAGAAAATATTGTTGATTCATTTTTGTGTGGACTTGATATGAGCATTTATTACTTAAGTTAGGGGGAGCCCTACATTGCTTAAGATAGGGGGAGCGTTTTGTCATGATTTCTTCTCATGACCCCTTATGGTTTTTTAATTGAGATTATTATGCTTCACTTCGCATATTATCTTATATATCTCATATTATTTGAATCAATGTTTGCCATCATCAAAAAGGGGGAGATTGTTAACCCTACGGTTATTTAACCTAGGATTATATTTGATTTTGATGATAACTAACATTGATGATTATGTTGTCTAACATGCATTGAGTTGATGAAGCAATAGGAACAATCTCATACTCATGCAAACGGATTATTAGACGAGCAACACGATCAAAGACTCTCAACGGAACGCATCAAAGAGGAAATTCGACGATTGAAGTTTTCATGCTTTTATTTCCGTCTTTGTAAACTAGACATAGAGAGATGATCGTTACGATGACTGTATACCTAGAACTTGCCCATAGGTTTCCCTTGCATGCATAAAAAGTTTTTCATGCTTTAAAAACAGGAAACTGCATTTTCAGGGATGCAGTCGACTGCATTGGGATGCAGTCGACTGCATGTTGGGCAGTAGGGTATTACAGTCGACTGCATTGAATGCAGTCGACTGCAATACTTCCAGTAGCCCATTACAGTCGACTGCATTACATTGCAGTCGACTGCAAGTTGGAAATTCGAATTTCCAACGGCTACTTTTTGGGTTACAGTCGACTGCAATGGGCATTGCAGTCGACTGCATTTACCGTTTGGCGCATTTAATGCCCTACCTAACCCCCAAACGGTCATATTTATTCCCAGCTCTATAAATACTCATTTTGGGCATTGTTTTCATTCATCAATTGCATTCAAAGCTCTCATATCTTTCATATTCTCAAAGATCAAAGCAATTGTTCAAATCTCTCTTGTTTTCATTGATTTCTCATCCTTTTCAAGAGGGCATTTATTGTGAGCTTACATTAGAGAGAGATACACTTTCATAAGTCATCATACACTCATCTCTCTTATTCTAGTACTTCAACTTGTACTCATCTACTTCTTAAGAGTGAAATCTTGTACTCATTTCATCATTGAAAGGTTCTTGTATCAAAGCTTGGGGTTGTCAAGCTTTGGAGCTTTGGGTTTGTCAAAGCTTGTTCTTGATGTGGGCATAGCATCAAGGGATTGTAAAATGTTCGATCTTGACCCTTAAAGAAGATCATACTAGTGGATTCTAGGGTCTTTCAAGGGACTTCCTTGAAGGGGTGGACGTAGGCTTGTGGGTATATCAAGCCGAACCATTTAATTCTCATTGTCAAGTATCTCTAAACCCTTCTCTCTTTACATTATTGTTTTACATATTGTGTTGAGATTGGTTGTTTGTTTACTTGAGTTTTTTTAGATTAAGGTTTGTTGGTTGTTATATTTTAAAGTAGTCTTAAAACCCTATTCACCCCCCCTCTAGGGTTATTTTATTGGTTTCACATTCCATTTACGACCCTGAGATTGACTAGTCTATAGAATGGAACCCGATGCTTGACAATTCTATTTTTTTATATGGGGACATTATGGGTAAGAGAAAGACTATTTTCATTCTCTTATATAGTTTATGAGCTCATTATTTTTAGAAGTCTTGCAGTTATTACTAATACAGTGGTGGCACCAAAAATATATATAAAAGTATTTTTCAAAGTTTAATGTGCTGATATGTTTTAGTTTGTAGGATTTCATAGCTATTATATTCTATTTTAGTTTGTTGCTTTTAACGTACACTTTTCTTTTATTATTATTTCTATTGAACGAAGATATCATCCGTAAATCTTAATTTGCCTTTGATAAAAATGTTTTTACTCTTCTCACCAAAAAAAAAATTTTTTGAAAAGAAACATTTAATGCGCTGTCCATCATAAAAAAATATTTAAGGGTCTGCCAAACTTTAGAGTCCAACGATTGATATTGGGTGGGTCCAATTTACAAGCCACGTGGTGATGTACGTGACGACATATAGACCAGAATAAAAAGACATTGGGGGACCTGGCCTGGTGACACACGGTGGCCTTTGATGGCACAAAGGAAACCGTATGTGGCACTCCACTTGCCTCTTGCAAGAAGAGTCTGCCAACAAATCTCAACAATCTACAGCAATCAGTACATCAACATTGCATAAAACAGTGCACAAAGAAGTAATTTCAACACAAGGGCAAAACGGTCCCAAATATTCTCATTACTTCAAAATCATCGTTACAACTTCAGAAGGCTTTGTTTGCATCCACAATGTGCAAAATAGCTAAACAGGCAAGCTAAAACAAAGCAAGGGACTCTCGGGTATAGGTGTACATGTACTCCCTATATAGTACCATTAGGAGGATTTTCCAAAGTGACAGTAGTAGACATCACTATGTGCGAGGAGTCATAGTGCCCCTTTTTAAAGAAATACAACTCGGAATGACTTGAAATTTTACATGGAAACTTAAATATATACAAGGGTGATCTCCACCAAAATTGAGCAAAAACGCACGCCTAGATCTTCAGATCTTCACGGTTGGCTTTTGACGTGCGCGGCACTATAGTTGGGCGCGCGGGCGCTGTGCTTGACGGGCGCATGGGCGCGAGACTTGAAGAACTTGCAAGGACGCATGGGCGCGTGCAGGATGGGCGCAGGGGCGCTGTGCAGGATGGGCGCGGGGGCGCGGTGCTAGGCGGGTGCAAGGGGCAGCCCGTGACATTCTCCCCCACTAGAGCTGTTGACGCCCTCGTCAACTTCTGCATGTGGTAGGCTTCAATCTTGTCGGTGTAGGCTGACAAGTCTGCTGCTCGTTCCCAAGTGTTCTCTTCGTCCATATATCCCTGCCACTTGACTAGGTACTCCTGATGGCGTTTGCGGGATGCTGTAATCACTCTATCATTCAAAATAGCTTCAGCAACTCGCTTTCCTGCCGCTTTGGGTTTGAGTCCTGGTCTCTTGATTTGGCCCCTGGAGGGGTCTGCTGTGTCTTCATAGAATGGCTTCAACATGCTGACATGAAAGACGGGATGGAGCTGGCGGCTCCACCAATTTGGCGGATCAACTTTGTAAGCCATCTTGCCTATCTTCTTCACTATAGTCAGGGGTCCCTCATATTTCTGCAAAAGACGAGAGTCTCTTCCCCTTAGAAATTTGCGATCTTGTGGCAGTAGCTTAACCATAACTTTCTCGCCCACGTTAAACTCCTGAGATCTCCTGTTCTTGTCTGCGTGTTTCTTCATTCTTCTGGCTGCTTTCTCCAGGTAGGAGTGAGCTAGGTCTATATTCTGCCTCCATTCTTCGCTGAAGCTTATGGCCCTCGGAGATTTTCCTGCTTTGGGGACATTTACTGTGTGGGGAAGTAACGGTTGTTGTCCATTCACAATCTCAAAAGCACTCTTCCCTGTCGAAGAGCTTTTGCGTGAATTGAAACACAGCTGGGCAACGTCCAGTAGCTTGACCCAATTTTTCTGTGTTGCACTGACAAAATGGCGGAGGTATTCTTCTAGCATGGAATTGAACCGCTCCGTCTGACCGTCTGATTCTGGATGATAACTTGAACTCATGGAAAGTTGGGATCCAAATAACTTAAAGAGTTCAGTCCAAAAGTTTCCAGTGAAGCGAGAGTCCCGATCACTGACAATGTCTTGAGGCATGCCCCAATACTTCACCACATACTTAAAGAAAAGTTGCGCTGTGTCTTCGGCTGAGCAATACTTGGGTGTTGCGATAAAGCTCGCATACTTGCTAAACCGATCAACGACAACAAGAATCGTGCCTAAGTCTCCAACCTTCGGCAGACCAGTGATGAAATCCAACGACACACTCTCCCACGGTCTCTCGGCGATCGGCAGCGGTTGTAGTAACCCTGCTTTCTTCTTACGCTCCACCTTGTCCTGCTGACAAGTAAGGCATGTCTTCACATACTCCTGCACTTCATCCCCCCACTTGGGGCCAGTAGTAATCTTGTTGAAGGAGAGCTAATGTTCTTTCTCCTCCGGCATGGCCTGCCCAAAGGGTGTCATGACATTCTCGAATCAATGTTCGTCTCAGATCATTAACTCTGGGGACGTATACCCGTCTTCCTTTGGTCATCAGCAAACCATCTTCTTGCCAAAACTGTCGAGTTTTACCGCTCTCGATCAGTTTCAGCAGTTGTTGGGCAACCGGGTCCCTGGTAAGGGCCTTCTTGATCTCTGTCCGATGTTGATGGCAACTCGGCTGTCTGCTCTAACAATAGCGTTCATGGCCATCAATGCTACCTGATTTAGTTCGGCTCTCCTGCTGAGGGCGTCTGCTACGTTGTTGGTTGAGCCTGCCCTGTACTCGAGCATGAAGTTGAATTCTGCCAGAAGTTCCTGCCACCTGGCCTGTTTCGAGGTGAGCTTAGATTGACTCAAGAAGTGACTCACCGCAGTGTTGTCTGTCCGCACTATGAAGCTTGAACCAAGCAGGTAGTGCCTCCAAACTCTGAGACAATGCACTACCGCGAGTAACTCTTTCTCATGAGTTGTGTAGCGACGTTCTGCTTCATTGAGCTTCCTACTCTCATATGCCACCGGGTGACATTCTTGCATTAGAACCCCTCCAAGTGCAAAGTCAGAAGCGTCTGTATGAACTTCAAAAGACTTCGACACATCGGGGAGAGCAAGTACCGGATCTTCAGACATAGCCCGCTTCATGGCCAAGAAGGCCGATTCACATTCCTTGGACCATTCCCAAACTTTGCTCTTCTTCAGAAGTTCGGTTAGGGGATGGGCCATTCTCGAATAATCTCGAACAAATTTCCTATAATAGTTGGCCAAACCTAGGAAAGATCTTAGTTCTGAAACATTAGTAGGCGGCTGCCACTCCTGTATCACTTGAACTTTAGCTGAGTCCATCCTGATCTGACCCTGTTCTATCACATGGCCCAAGAATTTAATCTTGGTCTGGGCAAATGTGCATTTCGACAGCTTCACATATAACTCGTGCTCCCTCAGTCGGGTAAGCACCTTCCTCAAGTGCTTCAGATGCTCGTCCAAGCTGGAACTGTAGATCACAATATCATCGAGATACACTACTACAAAATCATCAATGTAGTCCCGCAAAACCTGATTCATCAAGGTGCAAAATGTGGCCGGGGCGTTGGTCAAGCCGAATGGCATGACCAGGAACTCATACGCACCGTATCTGGTGACACAAGTTGTCTTCGCCTCATCACCTTGGGCGATTCGGACCTGCCAATACCCAGACTTCAAGTCCAACTTGGTAAACACTCTCGCCCTACTAAGCTGATCAAAACAATCGGCGACTAAAGGGATAGGATACTTGTTCCGAATAGTCACCTTGTTTAGCACCCTGTAGTCCACACACATCCGCAAGGAACCATCTTGTTTCTTCTGGAAGAGGACTGGTGCACCATAAGGCGACTTCGCTGGAGTGATCAAACCCGCGTCTAACAACTCTGTCAGTTGTTTTCTGAGTTCAGCAAGTTCTGGTTGTGACATCCGATACGGAGCTCGGGCGGGTGGCTTCGTGCCTGGCACAAGCTCAATCTCATGGTCAATTGCCCTTCTGGGTGGTAATTTCTTCGGCAATTCATCAGGCATCACATCTTCAAAGTCGTTTAATATCACTTTAACTTCTTTGGGTAATGGTCCCGATACTTCTTCAATCTCGTCCCACCGTAGCATGGCAAGGTAGGTTGTTTCATCCCGTTTTAATCCCTTTTTCAATTGGAGGGCTGAAATAGAACGCTCTCCCGCCCTAGTAGATACAGTCGGGATGACACACGGTTTACTCCCAAGCATGGCCAGAGAGTTGGTGCATGGCATCACGGTGGTCTTCGTGTCACGCAGAAACTCCAACCCAAGGATCAGCTTAAAGTTGTCCATGATGACTACTGAGAAGTTAGTCCTTCCTTCGTATGGGCCAATCTTGATCAAAACAGATCTCGCTATTCCCGCTACTGGCTGTGCGGCAGAGTTGATAGCCTTCACCCGTCCGCACCCTTTTTCTAGAGTTAGACCCAGTCTTTCCACTTCGGTGCTTGAAATGTAATTATGGGTAGCTCCTGTGTCCACCATGGCCCTGATGGCCTTCCCATTAACCTTGATGTCCACATACATCAAGCCTTTCCCTGGTACATCGCTCTTTTTCTTTGGCGGCATGTCTTTAGGCTTTTCCCCAGTCGAGCTCTCTTCGGGGTTCCCAACCTGCGTTGTCACAGCATTACACCACTGAGGAAAGGCCCCGACGGCATCTTCCTCTTCGTAATCTTGTGTGTCTGTTTGTTCCTCTGTTGGTGGATGCCTTGATTGAGAGCCAGATTGTTCCCCACGTTGCACCTGCCCCATGTTGTCAAAGAAGGCATTCATCATCTGTCGCTGCGGACAATTAGCGATCACGTGCGGCTCTTGACACAAGAAGCAACCCCTGAAAGCAGGTTTCTTCACTTCTCCGCTAGTGCTAGCGTCAGGCTTGGCTTTGAACCCAACTCCACTCTTCTGTAGGGTAGAAGAGTTTGACGCCCAACTGCTTTTACTGCCCCAACTTTGGTTTGGCGCTTGACCCCCTGGCTTCTTGCCACCATTACTCCTGTTTGGATTTCCTCTCTGAGGGGGTCTCTGTGGTTCGGAGTTATAATCTGAAAGGCTCTCGGCAGCGATGATGGCTTCGTTAAGGTTGTTCACCCGACGTCTATTGAGCTCGGTGCGAGCCCATGGTTTTAACCCTTCCATGAAGAAGAAGAGTCTGTCGACTGCGGACATGTCGCTGATGTCCAACATCAAGGCAGAAAATGCCTGGCAATATTCCCGGACCGATCCGGTGTTCTTGCATTCCAACAACGCTTTCCTCGCGTTGAATGCGGTGTTCTCTGGGAAAAACTGGCTCTTTAGCTCGCGTTTGAGTATTTCCCATGTGTTTATGACGCAAGACCCATCTTCGATCTCTGCGTACTTCTTCCGCCACCATAACTTGGCATCTCCAACCAAGTACATGGCAGCCATCGACACCTTTGTTGCTTCCGAGTCAACTCTGATGGCTCGAAAGTATTGTTCTATATCGAAAAGGAAGTTTTCTAATTCCTTGGCGTCACGGGCTCCCCCGTAACTCTTGGGCTCTGGCACTCGTGGCCTCGATGAGTGCTCCACACCCCCTGCGGGTGTGTTAACCACTGCACGACTAAGAAGCTCCACTCGATCCTGGAGCTCTTGAAACTTGCCCTCCCAATCCATGTTCTCAGCATAGCGGGCATTATCAGTGGCTTCCACATTCACTTCCAACGCGTCCAGGCGAAGGGAGATTTGTTTCAGGATGCCTGGAGCATCCTCGTCGCACTTGACAATGCGTTGGACCTGTGCTTCCAAAGCATCAATTCTTTCTTTCGTGTTGGCCATAGTTTTTCTCAACAAACTATCCCACACAATTCTCTTAGCTGAAGCCACGGTCTTTTGGGACAACCGCGGCTCTGATACCACCTGACACACGGTGGCCTTTGATGGCACAAAGGAAACCGTATGTGGCACTCCACTTGCCTCTTGCAAGAAGAGTCCGCCAACAAATCTCAACAATCTACAGCAATCAGTACATCAACATTGCATAAAACAGTGCACAAAGAAGTAATTTCAACACAAGGGCAAAACGGTCCCAAATATTCTCATTACTTCAAAATCATCGTTACAACTTCAGAAGGCTTTGTTTGCATCCACAATGTGCAAAATAGCTAAACAGGCAAGCTAAAACAAAGCAAGGGACTCTCGGGTATAGGTGTACATGTACTCCCTATATAGTACCATTAGGAGGATTTTCCAAAGTGACAGTAGTAGACATCACTATGTGCGAGGAGTCATAGTGCCCCTTTTTAAAGAAATACAACTCGGAATGACTTGAAATTTTACATGGAAACTTAAATATATACAAGGGTGATCTCCACCAAAATTGAGCAAAAACGCACGCCTAGATCTTCAGATCTTCACGGTTGGCTTTTGACGTGCGCGGCACTATAGTTGGGCGCGCGGGCGCTGTGCTTGACGGGCGCATGGGCGCGAGACTTGAAGAACTTGCAAGGACGCATGGGCGCGTGCAGGATGGGCGCGGGGGCGCTGTGCAGGATGGGCGCGGGGGCGCGGTGCTAGGCGGGTGCAAGGGGCAGCCCGTGACACCTAGGAAACCAATGGAAGCAAAAGTATCCGAAAGCAGCGGATAACGCCCGTGGAAGCTTCTGAGTTGCCAAGGCCCCTAGGCCACATAATGCCGGGTGGGAAGACAATTGTGTTAAATTTTCTATTTCAAGTGGTCAGGGCAGAGAGAGATAACTCATATTATGTCTCAAACTTTTTACAAATGATGTCGGAAGAAAATCAGGAGGCAATCCGTAGATATAACGTGGAATATTAAATGAATTATCTAATTATACGATGCCGAGATTTATAGACAACAAGGAGTTAAGAAGTTATCATACTTTCTTCTTATCTTTTACTTACACTACCTTCCCATTTGGAGCTCGTTCGAAACTCTCAATATCACTAATGCATTCAAGATTTTCGTGAATGTTACAACTCTTGAAGTACATCTTACAGAATGTGATTTACTTCAAAATATTGATCCCTAATTTTTTAAAAAAACTTAGAAGTCTCAATTTACGACCCTGCGCTTGACTAGTTTATTGAAGGGACCAGGTGGTTTACAGTTTTATTAGGTGAATTTTTTTTTTGCTAAAGAAATATGGAGTAAAAGATATGCTTTACTCATAAAAGGCTTAAGTGACAAAATTTTGGCGTATACTTCTCTGAAATGATGTGTGTAGAGGCTTAATGCTACTCGTATTTTTTTTAAAAGATCATCTTTGTTGCAGCAATTATGTTAGCTAATTCACATCCTCTTTGTTCGTTACATAATTACCCTGAGGCATAATTTCTCATATATACGCAGAGAGAGAGAGAGAGAGAGAGAGGGGTTTGGGGTGTTAGGGGTCACATAACCTATCGATGGACATGTTATGTAGACAAAGGAAATGAGCTGTCACTAGTGTTGGAACCAGGAGACGTGTCTCTAAGAAAGAAGAGAAATAAAGTTCCAAATTATTTTTTTTTTTGGTGAAAAGGTTAAATATGCATTAAAATCAAACAGTTACAACCATGTTACGATCTTCTTCCAAATTGATAAGTAAATTGAATGAAGAGGGAACAAAACCAAAAAGATTGAAAGCAAAAGCTTCTGCTGCAAGGTTATGAGCAGCCATGTTCTTTACTCTAGGTATGTGCTTAGCTTCCCAGCAAGGTATCTTTGACAAAAGAGAGTAAATATCCTGGAAGGTGTTCCTGCATCTCCATGGTGGGCTCCATGGTGGGCTGGGGGAATGAACTTTGATGAGGTTGATGATTCCTGCAGCATAATGATGAATAAGAAAGAATATAAAGAAGCATAATGAGACAAAGAGGTGTAAGCCCTACCACCTAACTTCTGAAGTGCTGACCGAAGCATTTTTTCCATGATGTTAAAGTGTTGTTAACTGCTCTTCAGCGACAAAAATTATTATTATTATAGGAGTAGGAGGCTTGATGCTGAGGACATGTTGTTTAACAACGAATAAATTTTTACAGTTTTCATACGAGTCTATACATTTCGTATCGTTTGCAAAGCTACGGTGTCTGAGGAATTGAACTTCCTTGGCTGATACAGTATATTTTTAGGACTGATTTTCTATTGTGGAAAAGCAGGGTTGGAGAAATTTTCTTTTTTCTTCGTTAAGATAGCGCACTCGACGAAACTTTAGTCTTCAAGTGAACTACGTACATATAGTTAATCATTCTTAACTTCCAGAATGTTCTTGTAATCCTAGTTGTATTCTATCGTACTAAAACAAATAAAAGGAATAACGGTGTCATTCATCAGAATTATTGCCCATCTTTGCGCAAGTTTCTACTTAGGCACTAATCATTGTACAGATAAACATATTGAAATTAAGATCAGACATCTGTCTACTAGTCTACATTGCAAATTGTTGAAGTCTTCATTTCTAAAATTTCTCGTACTTAATTTTGTACTCAGACAATGAACAAAAACTGCAATTATCTGAATTAAAAATTCCCAACTTTTTCTTCTAATATTAATATACTAGCTTTTTATAATTGTTACACACTTGTATGGGGTAGGCCATTTTCAATATAGGTGCATTGGGCTTAGTCTACTCTGTTTATGACAGCTCGGTTCGAGTGCACTTGTTTTTCGCAATTGACTTCTCTAAAGAAACATACCTTCTTTGAGGCGGAGGAGGCTCGGGAACTCTTGAAGCCATTAAAGGAGGAAGGAAATTTCAACAGCAAGATCTTTTCGAAATGGAAGCTTTGTCTTAGAAGCAGCTTATGTTGTAGCGAGCCTGCTTTAACGACCCTTGGGAATCAGTTGAAGGAAGTTGATCTATCAAGTATAGATCATCACGGCAGGAGACGAGGAAGACGCGCTTCCAAGTCATGAGTATATTCTCAAAGGCACTTGAAGGTTGTGCTTTGAAGTCCCTCGATCTTTCTGGCAAATGCCCACGGTGAGAAGCGCGTTAGGGCACTTGGGATGCTCTTGTAATCCCAGATTGGCTGCTTGGAAAAACTGTTGTTCGTGAACAGGCCGTCTCAGCGAGAGCTGCGCAAGCTATTTGTGAGTTAATGCCTGTTGGTGTTTATGATAGATTTGTTATGTAATGTGTTTGTATTGTAAGTGAAGTTCAAGACCCAAAAGGTTTTGGGTTTTGTTCTTTGTCCCACATTGGAGAGAAAATGAAATTTCTCTCTCCTTATAAGCAAGAACATGGTACATATCATTTGAATTATTTTGAGATGTTTTGGAGGGAAGATTGAGAATGCTATTGTGCGGTGCACCACACCGCGCGCGCATGTGGCGCATTGTGTGTGCTTTAGTGGGCGCCACTTAGCACGCTTGCCGCGAGCGCGTATAGCGCGTTGATTTATATATGATCTAACGGTCCATTATTTTACTAATTTTCGGAATTGTTTCTTTCAATTATTTATTTAATGACTTTGAAAGTAATTCCGAAAAGGCACCAGAAATAACAGTTATTTCTGTTATTTTTTTTATTGGTTGTGTCCCTTCATGAAGGGATGACTGTTAAGTCCATATATAAGATTTTGAAATTCGGAATAACTAACTTAGCATTTTTCCAAATTTCGTATCTCAAATTATCAGTTATATACACAATTTCGAGGAGCAATTCTGAAACGAATCTTCAGAATTGCTATCTGCAGATTGTTGGTTTGAGTAATCCTGGAGGTGATTTGCCATTAACCCGGTAGCAAACTCGAATCGAGTGGGGGCAAATATCGCCTTAAAGACAGTGTCTTTAGACGCGCCTCAAGCCATTGAATTTTCGTTTTCTTCTTCTTTTCTGCAATTTCTCTCCAACAATGCCTCCCACGAAGCAGATGAGAGCTCAATGTTTCCATGATAACATGACTGGTGACTAAGGTGCTGTGGCTATTCCTGAAACTGTGAAGCGCTCACCTTTGCTGGAGGATTTTCAATGCTCTTCTGCTAGGGTTGAATCTGAAGGAGGAAGTGCATTGTCTGAAGCTCTCGGTATGAGTCCGCATTTGAGGAAGTTTGATGTACAACAACATATTTTGTATCCAAGCTGGACTTAACGCTAAGCAAATCGATTTCTAAGTATGCAGGAATCTCAGAAAACTGAACGTAAGCTACCTGGATCTAAAAGATGATGGGGTCGTTTCCATAGCCAATGCTCTCAAAGAAACTACCCCTTATCTTGAAATCTTGGAGATGCCTGGAAATGGCATTTGCTTATAGTTTACCTGTTTGAGATTGATTTTTAAAAATAGATTTTGATTAAATCATAATCAGTTTCTAAAATCAGCTTTAATCCATTTTAAGCATAATAGATTAAAAGTCGTTGAATGTGTTTGGATAAAAAGATATTAAAGTAGGTTTAGTGTAGCAAAATTACCATACAGCTAGTGTATTCAAACTGAAATTGAGCATTTAATGTTGTTTATATGTAAGGATATTTTGGTAAATCGCTTGGTCAAACCAGATTCTCCAAAACTGATTAAATCTTAATCCAAGAAAATGAGTCAATTTTGAGCACATTGGAACAGATTTAATCAGTTTACTTTTTTTTGCCAAACACTTCAAAACTGATTTAATTTGAAATCACACTTTTCGTGATTTCAAGCCACTTTTCAACTAATATATGGAGTACATTGGTAAATAAGTAAGTCATTAATAAGCAATATTTATGTCAAAAACTCAATCCAATTTCCTACTTTACTTGTTTCGATCCGTTTGACATACATTGATAAGAGTTTTACATTAACTTATGACATGATGAGATGTGTACTCGTTTAGCTTGTCATGAACTCCTGCTTATACGTAACCAAAAAAAAAAAGAACTCTTGCTTATACGTCTGTCAATGCGTCCGATTCTCACGAGTTGAGATCATCTTAAGAGTGCATTTTTGTTAACCCCTTTTTCTTAAAAGCAGGTTGAGCTTACAATGGCATCGCCATGTCGCGTACCAACATTGTATTTGGAAGTCGATGCTACATGGCCTACAAGAGTAGCGATGTACTACCCAAGATTATTACATTGCCGTCTCCATCCTGACCATCCATCTCTCTCTTGCCTACCATGGTCTTAGGCTTCTTGCTCAGCAAGGGGACGAAATCTGTTGGTGAGCACCTTAGCAATGATTTTAAGCCACACGTTTTACTGATGAGATGAAAGTGGGTTTCACCCCCTTTAAAACAAACGATTCGTATTAAAAAGATAATTTTTTACGATGCTTGCAACCCAAGAGTCGAGAAAGATAACAAACCTCTTTGATCCCATCAGGCCAGTTCCTTGTCGTTAAAAAAATCTAGAATAAAGAGGAGCCATGTGCCTTTATATATGCCAAGGGATGTCTCAAGACTGAACCACAAGTTTCAAGAATGTGCGAGTGTCTCTTGAAACCTCTCGAGACATGAAGCGCCTCTTGCATTGCTCACTCATACTCCTTTGTATCTTTCTTTCTTGGCATTTGCAAATTTTAGGATAGAGTTGCTCACTTTGTATGTTCCTTTTTACCTCTAACTTGACTTGTTTATACTCGTAATTAAATATTATTACTGACATTTTTTATAGACATCTAACAATAATATTTAGTGATAAATTTTTTCGTGACTAATTAATAGTTATCGAACATATTTAACTATAATTATTTGTGGTTATAAACTCTTATTACAACGTCAGTTTGCCGTAAAACCTGAAACTCCCAGCGGACATAATCAGAAACATCCTTGCCCGGCTGCCGGTGAAGCTCCTCTTGCAATTCTGGTGGGTGTCAAAGGGGTGGAGCGCGGTGATCGACAGCCCAGAATTCATCAAAGAGCATCTCAATCGGTCCCTAGTCACCCGCGCCAACCTCCTCAAAGGCGGATCGGGTAATTACTACTCTGCCAAGGTCGCTTCACTCGATTGCGTCGTTCAACTCAATGCTAAATTTGACGCTAGGTTTACGTTGTTGGGCTCCACGGCTTGCTTCTCTTAGAAAGAGGAAAACTTTTTTTTGCTCAACCCATCAACTAGAAAGTACAGGAAGTTGCCAAACCCGCTAATTCCAGGCCCGGGATATTTGGAGTCCACTTCTATATGCTATGGCTTTGGATATGATCCTGTTTGTGATGACTACAAAGTGTTTCTTGTAATGGAGTTTAGAGACGGAGATTATTAGTGGATTAAATCTGAAACTAGGGTTTATAGTTTGAAATCGAACTCGTGGAAATGTTCGAGGGATTTCTTCCTTATAGCCTACCACCTTATAGAAGAGTAAATGGTGTGCATGTCAAGGGTGCGGTTCATGTGGTTGTGGCATTGGGGAGGAAGAATTTGGTACCGGGGAGTATCGCACGGTGCCAAAGCCTGATTATGAGGAGAAGGATTGCGTTGGCGTCATTGCGGATGTTTTGGGCATAATGAAAAAGCTAGCTGGTGGGAGAACACAATCTGATGACAATAGATCGAAAGAGCCGGCTGTAACACCAGTAGCTGTACAGAACGCTTATGTTTGACTGTCATTTACTGTGCATATCGTGTTGATATGTGGGTGATGAAGGAATATGGGGTGAAGGAGTCTTGGGTCAAATTGGTGACGCTTGCACCGCCTATGGTTGAGGCTTATGCTACTTTGGCGCCTATAGCTAGCTTATTCCACGGACGGGAAAGAGGTTTTGGAGCCTCGGTTCGGGGGCTGTCTCGTTTTTATTGTGCAGGGACTTGTGTAGGAAGCCTCGTTCCGCTTGATGGCGATGGGGAAACTGCTAATAGAAAGAAACAGCAGGAGCAAGAAGAAAGGACACGTCATCTTCATTAATTTAATTTTCATTAGTGCATAATTAGACCCGAGGAGCCTTTTCTCCGAGGTAAGTGTGGAAAAGGGACTCCGGGCTCCGGCAATATCTTTCTAGTTAAAGACATATATTCCCAAGTCTTTTTCTATGGCACAAAGTGAGCCATAAAATAGAGTAGTAAAGTGACATGCCACTGCTTAGAGTTGTTGCTCTCTCATCACCCAGATGGGAAGAACTTGATTGCAACTTATGCCACATAAAGCAGAGAGAGTTGTAGTGAGCTAACCATGGTTATGAGCCACTTATTGCTTGCTAGCTTGGCAATCCAAATTTCCGAAGGAAAAAATGAGATACGAACACCGACAATTTCACGTTAAAGTATCTTTTCTCTTACTTTTCTTTTGTACTATCAACATCGCCTGTTGTGTTATCGTTGTCGTGAATAATTCTCTTCCACAATTGTAGGCGAAAGGAGAAAGTTTTTCCAACTTCGAGAGTCTTTAAAACCAACGTCATTGTCGTGAATAACTTGTAAGTATCTTAATAATCTCGACATAAATAATCTTTCCTCATTTTTTATGTTATTCAATCAATCAATGTTTTAAGGAAATGGATTGTTGTGTTACACATTTTTCCTCTTTTAATCTTACCTACTAAGAAATCAGAAATAGGGTTTGAATTCTCTGATATAAGATACCCTTCTCTCCTTTTTCTTTTACTTTATTTTAAAAAGTTTTAATTGGTGGATTTCCCAAATTTAACACTTGAAAATTTTGATATTTCTTTACCAGATCATTACTTCACCAAAAATATTTTGCTTCCATAATTATAGATGAAAGGAGAAAGTTATTGCAATTTCGAGAGTCTTTCAAACCAATCTCCCGAAAAGGGTTATTGTCGTGAAGAACTTGTAAGTATCCCATTAATTCTTGACATATATAATAATCTTCCCTTATTTTTTATGATATTCAATCCATCAATGTTTTAAGGAAATGGATTTTTGTGTTGCACATTATTCCTCTTTTAATCTTACCTTCTAAGAAATCAAAAATAGGGTTTGAATTCTCTACAAGAATATATAAGTTACCCTTCTCTCCTTTGTCTTTTACTTGATTTCTCTTCTTTTAAACTTAGAAGAAATCATATAATTACGTAATCTGATGCATCATGCATATGTATTTTTTTGGCACTAACCATTTAGGTTGATTTTGCTTTTTCTTTGCAATTATGCTATTGTTCCCACAGATACATTTATTAGTTTTAATCTTTTGTTATTAGCTATACAAAATCTAGTTGGCAATGGGTTTTTTGATCAGTACATTAGTTCGATAATGTAGGAGCCTAATGCATTATGATATTCTCCATTTTAGGTTTAGACAAAGCTTCCGGTATCATAGAAGATCATCACTATTATTTCACATTTTTAAGCTTCATCATTTTAAATTATTGGGTTTTTATCTTAAATTGTCAATTTTGAATTTGATTTTTCTATTTTCATTTAATACCACTTTTCATGCAATCAATCTCACTACCTAAAGGAGGGATCAACATCATTTCTCAAATACTGAGATACTATTTACGTCATTTGGTGATGATCTATAGTGAAAGAATACAAGATATAAAGGTTTTGAGGCCTCTAATTACCATTTTTCCTTAGGTTTTAATTATTTAGTAAATGAGGTCACAATTATTAGGCCTTGTTACAGGTAACGTCAAGTTCATTGGGCCAACGGTAAGTTGGCCATGACAAAAGAGCGCTTCTAAAATAACAGTAAGAGGCCGTTTAGGATTGATTATAAAAAGCTGATTTCAGCTTAAATCTGAATCAGTTTTCAAAATCAGATTTAATCTACTTTAAACAGAATCAGTTTGCAGTTTGGCAAAATTAGTTGTGAACTAGTTTAAAGTTACAAAAAGTGTTTGGATAGAAAGTGATTAAATCAGTTTTGATATAACAAAATGACCATAAAGGACAGTACATAAATAAAGTTTCTAATATTCATTTAGTGAAGTAACATTAACTTTTCAATTGAAAATAACTACAATATACGAAAAAAAATTATTGAAGAGTCTATTTTCAACCATCTACAAAAGTTGTTACTTCTTATTCTGAATTAAAAATACTAACAATCTCGCATTAGTACTTATAGTATGATAACTTTCCCAAATTATAAATAAAGTCTATCTTAAAAGTCACACCCAATAATTAGTTAAAAGGGTATGAATTGTCTTTTTGTGAAAAACATGGGGATATGATGGTAAATTAAAAGGTCAAACCTGATTATGAAAAAGTGATTATTTCATAATCCTCACTTTCCAGGATTATGGATTTAATCAGTTTTTAGCTTTTTTAACCAGATTAAATCTCATAATCTCGTTTGCCAAACACTCACAAACCTGATTTAATCTAGATTAAATCAGGTTGACCATCCCAAAATCAACCCCAAACAACCTAAGGAAAAGTGATGACATTCAATTCAACAATCGATCTAGACCATCATTAGATTTAATTGCTATGACTTGTCCTCTTGTATTGTGACATTAATACTAGGACCGTTATATGTCTAGACCATCATTCAATTTCTTCATAATACTAGGACCGTTATATGTCTGTTTGTCAAGTTGGACGGTCCGGCAACTAGCCGGAACATGTAAGCCGTCCTTGCGTGGGTGTTCACATGGTGGATAACGGAGGCTGTGCCGATGCTGGTGACCTCCATGTCACCCCTTTTTTCTGTTTCGGCTGTTCGGAATAGCTGCCGCAGATGATGTTGCGCATTCGTATATGGATGATGTGATTGCTCTTGTCCTTGGAAGCTTCATACTTGCTCTTTTGGTTGAGCATTACAACATTCATAGGAGATTAGCCCTTAATATAAGTCTCCATTAATACATTCGTCGTAGGAACTCCTCTAAGATATATATATTACGCAGGTGTGTCTTCACACGCCGAACAAGTACAGCTTTGGTTGCCCCCAGAATTCTTGACCCGAGTCATGCCAAATCTTTAATTTTTCCTTTTTTGTTCAGAACTGCAATTTTTTATGATCCATTGGACCATAAAAATAGAATTCAATGTTCACAAAGTAGAATTAAAGTTTTCTACTTGCACATTCATAATGACACGGCCTTCAACTAATTTTATTTTGAAGACCATTGTTAGTTCACCTTTCTGAAAAAAAGATTGTTAATCAGGTCTCTTGGGTCAAACATAAATACTTTTGTTCAACTCGCGAAACTAGCTGGCATATCACATGCCTTTTTTTTCTTAAATAGGAAAATGACATTGATGTTAAATATTGCAGAATAATTTTTTCAAGAGTTAATTACGCGATTGACCACTGTATTATTAGGCAAATTTCACTTTGACCACTGGATATCGATTTGTGTCATAGTAACCACTAAACTTTGAAATTCGTTTCAATCAGGTCACTCCGTCAATTTAAGTCCGTTTATTTAGGGGTACAACCGTCCATTCACTGTTCACCTTCTTCTTTCTTCTTCTTCTTCTTCTTCTCGGTAGGAGAGGACATCGGAGCTCAGATGCTGAAATTTGTAGCAAGGCTATATTTACTCACAATGGAGTTAATGTGGGGGTAGCCCTATATCAGATAATGAAGACGTTTCTTGCATCCATCATGGGAGGTCCAGAGTTGATGTAGCAAATGAGTTGAGTGGCTGCTAGATGCCCCAAAGACTTTTGGCAGGCAAATGAGACTGGCGAGAGAAAGGAATGAGGAGCTTGTGATGAAAGTCTTTGAGAAGTTTGTCAACAAGTGGAAGTCTGGTAAGGTCTACCAAGGTCGGAGCCGATACTATCACTTAATGGAGGAAGCAGTATGATCTGAGAGCCGAAAGACTCTATCAACTATGATGGGAAGACAAGGCAGTGACAGGGACCATCCAAAGGAAGGGGGCGGGGGGAGAGAGAGAGAGAGAGAGAGAGAGATGGACAGCTGCCATTACTTCTACTCTGGTATTAAGAGGTTAAAGATTCTTTCTTGGACTGTTTTGGGTTTAAATGATAAATTGATGCCAATGGGGTGGTGAACGCTAAAGCTGTAATTACCAAGGAAGCAGGACGTGCTCTGTTTTTAGGAAAACAAACTGGAGTCAATCCTTCAATCTATCATCAAAACAATTACGGTGGACTACATGGGTGGACTTCAAAGTTGTGGTTTCTGATTTATAGGGGGGCTGAAAAATGGTTGAGAAGGTCAATGCGCTTTTCGGATGCTACATTGTCTAGCTTGTTTAGGAATGTTAAGGATGGGGCATGTGGTGCATTACGTGTGTATGGCCCGGTGGTCCGCAGCTTACAAGAGGATATTCGAGCAGAACTACCAATGGTGAGGCAGTGTGTGTCTGTGTGTTGTGGGTCTTTGTGTGTGTCTGTGTGTTGTGCGTGTGCCACTGTGTGAGGTAGTGTGTGTGTGTGTGTCTTTGTGAGAGAGAGAGAGAGAGAGGGGTGGGGGGCAATGTGTGTGCATGGGTATGCGTATGTGTGTGTGACGGTGAAAATGTGTGTGGGTTGGGGGAGTGTCTGTGTGAGACGGAGAGGGACAGAAAAGAGAGAGAGAGAGAGAGAGAGGAAGGAGGGAAAAGAGAGAAAGAAAAGGAAAATTCATAAAAACTAGCGTAAAAAGACCAATATATCCCTGAGTAATCTAACGCCGTTAAGATTAATTTGACGGAGTGACCTGATTGAAACGAATTTCAAAGTTTAGTGGTTATTATGACACAAATCGATGTCCAGTGGTCAAAGTAAAATTTGTTTAATAGTACAGTGGTCAACTGCGTAATTAACTCATTATAGAAAGGAGAGCCTAAAGAAAAAGTAAAGGATTCAAGTAAAGTCTGAAAAAGTGAAGTCACAACAGAGAAAATGTGACGGGAAAGTGGGTTACAGAAAGCCATGCAGGCATAAAATGATTCCTGCATTTGTTTGATTCAATCATTAGACAGCTTAAACTAATTTGTTGAGCTTGTTATATGCCCAGTTCACAACTTTTGATTTGTTTCTTTTTTCTTTTTTTTTCTTTTCCTCCTATGTATGGGTGGCAATAAAGATCCAAATCTATTTATCGGTCCTAATCCATCCACTTAAAACTCACCCAAAATTCACCCATTTAATAATTGAATCTTAAATGGGTCACTTCTTTTACAACCCAATTACCCACAAGTTTAAGTGGGTCGGTTATACATATGTGCCCATTTAACCATAAATATAAAGTAATTTTTTAAAAGAGTAAAACTCACACACACACTCTATCTCTCCTCTGTCACACATGCATTTTCTCTCTCTCTCTCTCTCTCTCACACACACACATTCGGGTTGCTGCGGGACTGGAAAATTTTGTGTTTCCTTCAAACCACTCTCTCTCTCTCTCTCTCCCTCACACACACACACATTCAGATTGCTGAAATAACACCAAAATACAGAGCGTCAAAATTCAGCCGAAGCCAACATCCACCAGCATCCCCACAAACCAAACCCAGACACAAAGAATCAAACCCAATCAACAACACAACGAACAAGATGAAAGGTAGTGAGAAATCACTGCTCCGAAATCAACTCGAGATGGTGTGATTGAGCAAAGGAGAAACAAATTTGTGTATTGGGGGTGCTGGGACCTTGAGAGTCGGCGTTGGTTGGTTTGCATTTTTGTGGAGCAGATCTGAAAACCATCTTGATAACCAATCGGCGAGGAGAAGATCTGAGTCTCACAGCCATTCGGCGAGAAACTGGACGGAGCAACGCCACGGGGCAACCAGGATCTAACAGAAAAGGAGGGAGGGAGAAAGGAAAGAGGTGGGCAGCGAGGTTACATCCAACGCCGGAGGCGACCGTGGCACCGACAGAGGGGCAGCTACGGGCAAAGGAGAGGGGCTGGGGGAGACGCAGGTCACGGGCTCAGGCGACGGCGTCGGGGAAAAACGAAGACGCTAACTTGGACGAGATAATGGGTGTAAATGGGTACGTGGAGATAATGGGTTAAACCAACCCAGTTAACCCACAAATAAATGGGTGACCCCGGTCACCCATTTAACCCAAACCAGTTTGATTCAAATTCAAACCCAACCCACTCGCCAATTTTGCCAGCCTACTCCAATGTGTTCAAATATAATAACATCATTAGTCTTTATATTTTTTAAAAGTTTAAACTTTTACAACAATTGATACCTTAACGTTATATCAGAGTTTTGATTTGATAAGATCTTAGATTCGATTCTTCCGTTTGCAATTTTGTCCCCTTTTATCACAGTATCATTTGCATTCGATTTATTTATATACTTGGAGGTGGTGTATTTTAATTTTTCTCTCCACATACAATCAAATGCTTGCGAACAAGGGCTTGCACGTGAGTGTATATATATGGTTAAACAATGATAATAATATTGGTGAATTCATTCTTTAAAAGTTTAATCTCGGTAGTGGTGCAAATAATCAATTATGTCAGGACATAGAAATATCATTTTTAATGTTTCTTCAATTAGTGCGGAAAAACGTGGAGTCACTTTAATTAGTGCGTAAAGTGAGACGCCACTTCCTACAGGGCTGTAGCTCTCTCATCACCCAGATGGGAATAACTTGATTGCAACTTATATAACACATAAAGCAGAATGAGTTGTAGTGATGTAACCATGGTTATGAGCCAATATCCCTTCTTTTCTTTTGAAAAATTGGATTGCCAAACCATGGATTGACAAAGAACCAAAAGCAAGTCGTAAGCATACGAAGACTTTGAGAGTTGGTGGCTGATATACCTTGACTTTCAAGCCAGAATGCTACTGCGGAGGCAAACTTGGAACAATGGTGACAAAAAAGAAGTAGTAGAATGAGGTGCAAAATAAGACTAGTACCGATAGGATAGGAAGAGACCTTTTTATCCCATTGTCTCTTGCTCATTACTTTTCCTGGCAAGGCATGTTGTTTCCACGAATTTCCCTATACGGAGGAAGAGACACAAACCAGCAGTTATGGAAAGGATAGCCTAAAGAAAAAGTAAAAAAGTTTGAAAAAGGTAAAGTTTCAATAAAGAAAATGTGGTGATGGGAAAGTGGATAAAAGAAAGTCACGTAGGCATAAAATGATTCCTAGATTTTGTTTTATTCAATCATTATAGCTTAAACAAGGTGTTTAATCCGTTGAGTTTGCTATATGCCCAATTCACAACTTTTGATTTGCGTTTCTTTTTTTGAAAAACTTTTTTTCCTTTGCTCTAATGTGTTAAAACATGACAATACTGTTAGACAGCTTTTCTAAAGTTTAAACTTTTAAACTAATTGATAACTTATACTATTGTGACGTTCTGAATTTGACAAGGTCTTGTATTGTTCGATTCTTTTGCTTGCATATTTGGTTCCCCTTTGTTATAGTGTCATTTACGCTCTATTTATTTGTACACCTTGAAGTGTTGTACCTTAATTTGTCTCTCCACGTGCAACTAGGGATTTGCATGTGAAGAGTAGTGTTGAAGCACAATAACATTTTTGAATTAATTCTTTAGAAGCTTAAACTTTATGTGTTGATAGTCACTTAACACAATAGAGTGAGACATGAAAATGCCATCTCCTCTATGTTTTCTTTAATTAGTGCACATAAATGAGATCCCATGAGACTTTCCTGAGAAATATTCTTGTGCAAGTTGGGAAAGGGAATCTCAGGTCCAACATTATTGCCTTTCTACTTCAAGACATATTCCCAAGCATTTTTCTATGACACAAAGTGAGCAGTAAAATGTAGTAGTAAATTTAATCAAAAAAAAAAAATTTAATCAAAAAAAAAATGTAGTAGTAAAGTGACATTCCACATATTAGAGTTGTAGTTCTTTCATCGCCCAGATGGGAAAGAACTTGATTGCAGCTTATACCACATAAAGCAGGATGAGTTGTCGTGAACTGACCGTGGTTTACTGGTGCATAAATTCCTTATCATACCATAAGCCAATTATTGCTTGCTAGCTTGGCAATCCAATTATTGTTTCGTTCTTTGTCAAAATTTTGATATCGTCTACTTTATTTAAATAAAATACTTTATTTACCTAATTTTATTTAACTATAATTGTTCCCGTATGAAATATACGGAGTCAAAAGTAATAATTTAAGCAAACGCGAGCCTGGATACCATGTCAAACAGTCAATTACTCCAAAACATAGTGTTTTGGAAAAGTTTGAAGTTTTATATCTTGATTAATAAAGGATTTATGTCACCCTTAATTGACGTGACATATCAAGCATAGGCTGCGGAGAGCACAAATAAGAGCAAGTTCCTCCAACCCTTACCAGGAGATTATGAATTGTTACACAAGGTCCATTGTGGTATCTATAACAATATTTTTATTAACAAAATATTGTCACTAATTTGACAATTAAAAGTAACGAAACACCACATATCTTTTTCTAGACACAGATTATTGTCTTTGTCTATTTCAAGTAGAGTTGAAGCAACACTGGTTGAAGTAAAAAAATTTCCTCGAGAAAATATTTATTTTTGTGCTGATTTTGCCTTTTATTGACTAGCAGGAACTAAACTCACAGCTTTGTTCAGTATGCAGCCATGCGTTCCCGCTCTTGATCTTTTTGACTTTTTGGTTTGCTTACATTTCTTCTTCCAAATGCACGTTCCTTTTAGTATTAGCTAGTTCCCTGTTCTGTTTTAGTGGGAACGTGGGGCAACCCCCCCCCTTTGGATGTTGTCACACTGTGGACACTTGTGAACATTTCTACTGTTTCAACTGCATTTTTCCCGGACCGGATTAACCTTTAGTTGAACTTTGCATCCAAGACGACTTCCTCTTGAATATTTTGTGGTGTAAACGACATGGAATCCAAGCAACAGTAATAACTAGTAAGGAATTAGTCGATCAATGGTGAAGTGGCTAAAATTCGTGGGACGATAGTTGGAAGCAAAAAAATTTCAATGGGAAAAAAATGCCAAGTCTAACCAATACCGATGAAGTCTTCGAAATGAAATGTTAGAACAAGAGATAAGCGAAAGAAAAAGTCGTTGAAGAAACCAGTGCATTGCTCGATTGCAAGAGAAAAATGATGTTAAAGGTTCACGACAGTCAAATACGCGGCGATTATAAGTAATACTTCTGGTGGTTTCCGAGTGCCAGTTCAATCAAAAGGTGGTTTAAATTCCTTATCATACCATAAGCCAATTATTGCTTGCTAGCGTGCCAATCCAATTTTTCAAAAGAAAAAGAAGGGATACGAACACGGCCAATTCACGTTAAAGCACCTTTTCTCTTACTTTTTTTTATTTATTAATATCCCCTGTTATTGTGAATAATTCTCTTCCATAATTGTAGGTAAAAGGAGAAAGTTATTGCAATTTCAAGAGTCTTTGAAAAAACTTCAGGGAAGGGTCATTGTCGTGAATAACTTGTAAGTATCTCATTAATTCTTGACTTAAATAATCTTTCCTCATTTTTTTGGTTATTCAATCTATCAATGTTTAAGGCAATGGAATTTTTATGCTACACATTTTTTTCTCTTTTAATCTTTTTTTTTTTGTGGATGAAATGTCATTGTATTACTGAAATGATATTATATTATGTACATGAGTTCATCAACTATCCTCTCTCTCCATCCCTCTTAAACAGGGTATTCTCATTCTTTTATTACATTACCTAAACCAAAATGTCTTCTTGTATTCTCCAAATAGTGCAGAGTGCCCTGTTGGTGGTGTTTGCAGGGACTTTCCTGCAGCTTCTCACCCTCCATATTGAAGTAATGCCTTGATCCCGTTGATGTCTTCCTCCGATCCATAGTCTTTTCCCGTTATTCAAACGTCTTTAGCAAATGTTTCCATGACTGGCCAAAGTTCTCTCGTATAATGACAGCTCCAGAACAAATGGTCCTCATCTTCACTCTGATGCTTGCACAAAGAACATGTATTATCTATGATACAATTCCAATCCTTTAAACGTCTTTCGGTTCTTAAGCCACCTTTGCATAGCATCTACAATATGACATAACGTTTTTTGGTTCTTAAGCCACCTTTTCTCTTTTAATCTTACACACTAAGAAATCAGAAATAGGTTTTGAATTCTAGATCTCTGATTTAGATACCCTTCTCTCCTTTTTCTTTTACTTTATTTCAAAAAGTTTCAATTGGTAGATTTCCCAAATTTAGCTCCAAAATAACACTTTAACATTTTGATATTCCTTTACCAGATCACAAATATTTGTAGGTGAAAGGAGAAAGTTATTGCAATTTCGAGAGTCTTTAAAAAACCTCCCTGAAAGGGTCATCATTGTGAAGAACTTGCAAGCATGTCATTAATTCTCGACATAATTATAATCTTCCCTCATTTTTTATGTAATCTATCAATGTTTTAAAGAAATGGATTTTTTTGTTACACACTTTTTCCTCTTTTAATCTTACCTACTAAGAAATCAGAAATAGGGTTTGAATTCTCTACAAGCATATATAAGATACCCTACTCTCCTTTTTCTTTTAGATTATTTCTCTTCTTTTAAACTTAGAACAAATCATATAAGCTTTTCCATCTTTGTTCTCTCAGAGCCTAATTCTATTGTTTTTACTTGGTACCCCCAAATTCTGATCTCTAGACGCCTTTCCTCACTACTTCGCTTTTCACAGTGCCATGTTAAACTTATGTAATCTGATGCATCATGCATATTTTTAGTTTTAATCTTTTTTTAGCTATACAAAATCTGGTTGAAATTGGGTTTTCGTGCATTTGATCAGCACATTAGTTCGATAATGTATAATAGCCTAATGTATTCTGATCTTCTCCATTTTAGCTTTAGACAAAGCTTCCGGTTTCATAAGGGTCATTACTCTTTTCTTACATTTTTAAGTTTCATCTGTTCAAATTACTGTTGTTTTTTCAAATTGCCAATTTTGAATTTGACTTTTGTATTTTTTAATTATTTAATACCACTTTTAATGCAATCAATCTCAATATTTAGAGAAGTGATCAACAATATTTCTCAAAGACTGATATACTATTTACGTGATTTGGTATGATCTATAGTGGAACAGCATAAGATATAAAGGTTTTGAGGCCTATAATTACCATTTTTTCTTTAGATTTTAATCATTTAGTAAGAGGTCACAATTATTATGCCTTGTTATAGTTAAGGTCAAGGTCATGCGTGATGGCATTTGGTTTGACAATCGGTCTACACCATTAAATTTAATTGCTACGACTTGTCCTCGTGTATCACGGCAATAAATTTTTGTTAAAGATATTGAATGGCATCTTTGCCAATTGCAGAGTTGGTTGTAGCCATTTGTCACCACAAGTGCCACCAATCAGCTTTAATGGCGCAACACTAAAACCCCCAGGATATAATCTACTTAACATTTTGTCGGCAAAATTAACAGTAACACCATATTACACCACGTCATTAATGTCAAGGAAGACACTTAAAACAGTGAGCCACCCCAACGAGGGTATAGAAAAATGGGTCACATGCAAAGATCCTACTCCAGTTTGGTAAGCACACTGCACTTGTCTGTCACAGCAACAAAACAACGATGATATAGTGATAATTTCATCTAAGAACTTGTAATACAACTCTATAATCTTGAAAATGAACCAAATCTTTCGATGCATAAAGTCCACAATTAGGTTGCAAATCTTAAGCAGAAACATTCAAGATTTTGGCAATCCACAATTAGGGTTACAAACCTTGAAAAGAAACATCCAATATTCTTGCAATATGACGAGGAAAATGAAGCCAACTTAAGCAATGGTCGACACTGCCTATGACGGGTCATTATTGCTAGAACCTTGGGGGAATTTATTATATCGTATCCAATAGTCCATTATGGGATTGATGATTAATACCAACCCATTTAATAAATAATCCAATAAATCCACAACTAAATGGTAGAAATGGGTTAGCCACCCATTAATACCCAACCTATATGACCTGCACCCAATCCCGACCACCCACCCATTTTTGTCAGCCCTACCCCTACCTAAGAACTTGTAATACTAGCTTATAATGTTCAGATGCGCAAAATCAACAATTACGTAACGAATCTTAAGAACGAAATGCTCACAAACATCCAACATTCTAGTAATATCACACAAAGAGATACAAACTCAGTGAAGCAGTAGTTTAAAGAACTAGTCCACGTGCACAGCTCATAAGATTGCTACCAAAAGAAAGACATACCATTACAGACTACTTGCACCAAAAGAAAGACATACACAAGCACTCCTTGAGAGGTACAAGAAGAGGACCTTGCACCAGCCATCTATGATACCAGATTTCTGATGTTACTCTGGCTTGATATGTCAAGCTAGGGATCCACAGTCAAGTTTTTCTTTTCTTGGTTCTCTTTGATCATAAAATATGATGTAAATGCACTTGATGATACTTCAGTAGAAGTGCTTGAGATTTCAGCAGAAGAAGTGAGGTAGGCGCCAGCCATAATCGTACTAGAACTATCAGTCGGTGGGGCACCAAAGACTTGTTCAACAGTTTTCTCACCTTGAAGCACGCTCACAACTTCTGACATGGTTGGCCTAAGAGTCGGAGTTTGGCTGGTGCACATCATGGCCAAATTTAAGATTCTCATTGCTTCCGTGAAATCATAGTAGCTAGACAAATCTTTGTCGACCAAGTCAGCTAGCCTCCCTTCTTTATTATAAACATAAGCCTGCAATTCAGCAATATGTCAAGCTTGGAACTGGAGACTTAGGCAAGTAATTGCACTAAGTTGATACGCACGAAATAGTGATAAGGGGTTACTCAAAGTCGAACACTTACAAATTAGGAAGAAAACATATGGAGACAAATTGAAGAAAACACATACAGCTTAAAATTTCATTTTTCTCCTTCTTGCACCTTACAAAATAACTATACACAGCTTTTTATATGTTTTTAAGTAACTCCTGCTCCTATACATGCAATTAAGCTACCACTAACCAACTACTTCAACAACATATTAGTCCACTGCTTGCACTAAGCATTCATGACACTAATGTACTTGTAACTTATGCACCACTTACCCACTAACGTGTCACACTAATTATCACTGTAAAGAATTAAATTGAGTTAATGTTTCAACGCGGCCCTTTAAACTTGATTTATGGCTCCAAACATTTTTCATCATTGAGGAACTTGGTAAGTCCCAATAATGGTATTCACTTTTTGCCATCTCTTTTGAAGTGTATCACATGTGGTTCATCTTCGTATTATACCTCTGACATTTCTTCATCATTTATGTGTATATTGGACCTTGAACATTATTTTGCAATATTTCTTAAAGCTATCTCAGATCAAAGAACGTCTCTTTATTCACCCGACCTGTATCACTAAATAAATTCTTCACGCCAAGTAGAGAATAATGCTCTTTATCATTCACAATCACTTTCATTTACAAGCATGCCAAACTTGTCACGCTAATTTTCATTGGCATGATTTGCCAAAAGACCATCCTTAAAGACATAATACAGGCCATACACCATTTTAATTTTCTAATCACTTGGAAAATGTCTATTACCGCTTCAAATTGTGACTCTTCATTTAGTGAAACGATTCAAACCCGTTTGCACTTCTTTTGCATAAAGTTAGAGGCTATACCTTAAGTGTTCACCTCTTGCCCATCATTATTTTTTGCCTATTTGTCAATGCTCTCATCCTCCATTTCTTCGATCCAAGCATTGCCATCACCATTGTGTGTTCTTGTTCACCTTTCTTTCTTCAGCAATTTTATCAATTGCTTCATTCACAATTCTCCTCCATATATTCAGATTGCTTTTTTGTCAACTCTTCATTATCATTGGCTTCGTTCCTTGGCTCCAGAAGCAGCAGGGAACTCTTCCTCCATTTGAGTTTCTTCCTCCAAATTTTCACAATCTATGTTTGTGTACTCATTTTCATTCCAGCTTTATATCCAATACTCTATGTATAAGAAGTCACGTCTATAGTTGGAAGCAATGACCTCGTTCAATTGTGAATCATAAGTTGGAGATATTGAATGCATCCATATTTCTTGATGGACGGACTTTTGTAGCACTTGGAATGCCTTTTCTTCTTTCTTTTGTCAAACTTCTTTCGACGAGCTACTAAGTGGTTCTTCACTAGCCACATCTCGCAACTCACATATATAATGAAAGGACCCTCCTCATTGGCACGTAATTTGAAAACATCAATTTCTTGCACTAAATATCTATTTTTGGATAGTTTTTCGAAACTCTAAGGACTCTAATAAACTAATGTCGTAACTTTTGCCAGGGTCGTTATGCGTCTGATAAAACTTTGTTGTAGACAAAGGATTCACTCAAACTCAAATTCACAAATTAAAAGTGAACACATCCAAATTAAATTTTCATTTCTCTCATTCTTCCGGTACCTTACAAAGTGACTAGACATACAAAGTTTTTTATAATACTTCTAAGTAACTCCTAGTCATCTCCTAGTCATGGAATTAAGCTACTACTAACCCAGTACTTCAATAACTAATAGATATTTTCTTGTTGCTACTCAGGTTGTATAAAGATAGCTGCAAGCCCTCGTATAACGACAATTAGTGGTCTCCAAATACAGTTAGTGACAATTGTATTAATACTTTCACTTACAATTCTTAGCAGCATCTTTTTTAGGGTCACTAAATAAATGTAACTAAAGACATTTAAGTAACTAGTAATGGTCGCTAAACCCAAATTTTTTCCATAATTTGCTAGCCCACTACTTGTACTAAGCACACATGCATGACTCTAATGTACTTGTAACTTACGCACCACTAAGACATATTTTAATGACCCACTAACATGTCACACTAATCATCACTCTAAAGAATTGAATCAACTTAAATTTACAACGAGGGAGGGTTCGTTTCCATGGTCTACGTACATAAGAAATCCTATAGCTAACCACCCGAAACACCAGAACCTGCAGTTATAAGCATTAAACTAAGCACAGTCCACTTACACCAGTAAACTAGGAAAAGATGGGAACTTAATCAACAAAATCTAAAAAAAACCAAACATATACATCGGTTACCCAAGGAATACATCTATATTCCACTTAATGTTGCTTGCTTCGAGTACTAATGACCGGAGAAATCAAGAAAAATAACATAAAGATACACAAGTCAACGTGGCACACGCGTGTGCGAAAATGAAATTAATAGTACAAATTTTTTTATAAAAAAGAAATCATGTATACGTGTTTATTGTTATATTCAGTAAAATGAATTTCAAATTACAGAAAAATAAATTAGTCATATTTGTCCAAACATAAGTTAGCAAAATATTTTTATGGTATCAAACTTGGCCTTTAAATTTTACTTTAACTCCACTTTTTAATGAATTTTAATTTGTGAAAGATAGTTACTCACCGATTAAGATTTTAATTTTGTGTCACTTTTTAAAAAAATTCTTGGAATGCCACTTGTCATCATTATAAGTCGGTAGTTATGTAACACCAAAGAGATGTTATAGCAAATCAAGTTTTGGCTTAATAAGTAGTATAGATATATGGAGAGGATGTGCCCATAACAAAAGGGCTTGAGATTTGCACTTTGTCGCTCTTAATAAAACCTTGACCTTTGACAGCGATTTTGAGTTGTCCGTCATTTCAGCCTTTCATTACCTTAGCATTTTGTAAACTGTCAAATTTGTAGACCTCAGGGTTCTAAGAGCTAACTGCGAAACGTCAAGGTTGGGAGAGAAACAAAGTGCTAACCTCAGTCCATAGTGTACTTAGACCGAAACACGTTCATTTTGATATTCGTTTCAACAAAAGAGAGTGCAAATCTAGTGCCATACCGTATCTAGGAGAAACACAGTCTCTTGGGTTGGCCTGGATACTGCATTGCTCTTCCCACTCACAATTTCAAGTAAGAGAACTCCAAAGCTGTAAACATCCGCTTTCTGTGACAAAATTCCCCTCGTTGCATATTCAGGTGCTATATACCCACTGTTAGGAATAGAAAAACAAAAACTGAGATGGAAAGCACGCATTTGAAGATTTTTTTTTCTCATCATGCATTTCAAGATCAGAAAGAATATCTATATCAGCAGATTCCTAAACTATCACATTCAAATTAAAGCTCAGATATGATCCATCAACTTTTTCCGTTAGGTTATTCTTTGATCAAGGGAAGCATATTGAAACTTACTTCGTCCCAGCTACTCTGCTGACCATGTTTTCGTTTCCCTCCTCACAAAGCATTGCCAATCCAAAGTCACATATCTTAGCCTTCAGATGTCCTTCAGTTCCACCAAGAAGAATATTTTGTGCCTTTATGTCTCTGTGAACAATCTTGAGCCTTGATTCTTCATGTAAGTACTTCAAACCCTTCGCTATTCCAAGGCAGATATCACATCTAGCTTTCCAATCGAGTTTTAATGGATACTGTGTTTCTGATTGTCAACCAGGCAACACATTACAATGTCATACTACACAAAAAATACCACAAGGCAACAATTTAAAGTTCAATTGAGAGTAAGACAGCAAACAATAATTACAGTTTCAGTGTACACAAGACTTACAGTTCATGAAGACGAAGCATGGCATAATTGCAAAAGTAAAATTCAGAACGACTTGTGCTAGACTATGAAGGAATTACCAAATAAAGCTTCAGCAAGAGACTTGTGTTCCATATACTCGTATATCAGCAAATGTAAGTCCTTTCCAGAATATCCCCCGTATAATCGAACAAGGTTCTCATGCTTATACGAAGAAAGAGTATGAACTTCAGTGTTGAACTCTAGTAGTTTCTGCTTTGATGGACTAGAAAGCTTTTTCACCGCTACAACCTGACCATGAAGTTGAGCCTGCAACCATGCAAGATTAGAATTCTCTTAGTGAAAGTGGAGCAACACCAGGCAAGGACATCCGTTCCATAAGCAGTGTTGATTCTCTTTTCTGCTTTGGTTAACCATGCTTGAAGATAATTCAACTAAGTCCAAGCTACAACTTAATTAGGTAAGATTTCCCTGTATAGCTAAGTCCTAACAACTCCCCCCCCCCCCCCCTCCTCATGCCTGTGTATTATAGGGACTATCCGATTGCATAAATCTCCTGCCATGTTAGGGTCTGGCGAGGTGTTAGATACATACGGCCTTTAACCCTGTTTTTTGCAAAGAGGCTAACACATAAGTACATGGAGGTGTGGGGAGAAGAAAAACATGAATAACCTTATAGACTCTGCCGAAACCCCCTCTGCCTATTTCCATCTTGGTGCTGAAATTATTAGTAGCGTCAATTATCTGCCTGACGGAAACAGGACCAGATGGGAGCTCAATGCGCTTTTCTGTTCCAAGACAAACACCAAACGTTTAGATGTTATTACCTAGAAACATAAAAAAAGCTTTGGAGTGGGGCGGTCGGCAGTAGGGTTATCCAACATTAAGTTATTCAGTGTTTATTCTCACCTTCATCTGGAAACCTTTCGGGTCCAAGCCAACCCATATGCAACAGACAAAGTAGAGTAAGAAACAAACTGAAGATAACTGAGGCTACTGCAATCAATGTTATGTGAGGTGCTGATAGCTTGCCCCCATTGTGACCTTTCCGTTCTGAGGTTAATCAAAATTGATACGAGCTGATCAAATTATTACCGTACTCCATCAACATGAAAACCATACATAAAATTGATCTATAAATGGATACTAGGGAGACTTCATACCAGGTGTGACTGATATTGCTGATATTAGAGGTCCATTGGTAGCAGGTGGGGTCAACA